>VZRS01007259.1:3923-24365 GCA_013398055.1 Ifrita kowaldi
GCGGAGCGGGATGTGATGCAGCGGGTGCGGGCTCGCTGGAGGGGCGGAGCGGGATGTGATGCAGCGGGTGCGGGCTCGGTGGAGGGGCTGGAGCCCGTGTGTGGTGCGGTCGGTGGCTGGAGCCGGTGCGCTGCGGGCCGGGGCTGGTGCGCGGGCACGCTTGTTGTGCAGTGCGGTCCGGAGAGCCGAGCGCTGCCGGTGACAGCGTCGCCGCTGCAGCTCCGAGCAGCCTCAGGCTCTTACTCTGGGCAGATGCCGGCTTGGAGTGTTCCACCCTTGGCGACAGCAGATTTGCCCGAAGTGAGCAGGTTAACCACCCCTGGTGAACGAGGGCTCTTTGCATCCCTGGAAATGGCTGGGGATGCAGCGCTTGTCAGAGCACCACCCTGAGCACCAACCCTTCCTCCCCCTCACCTCCTTCTACTTGCAGCACCAGTTATTGCTTTCATAAATAGACGAGCAGACTAGTGGGCTCACGTGTGCTCTGGTGAGGTGCTTTCCCGACGGGAAACAGGGCAGACGATGTGCAGGAGCGCTCCAAAGAAGCCTCGTGCATGGAGCAGCTTCTGAGTTATCCTCTCTCCTAGGCTGAAAACCTGCAGACTTGCTTCTCTGAAGATCTGTTTTATCCACAGGAGAGGTCCTGAGGCTGAAGAGGGTTTGTCCCCAAAATGTGGGGCTGTGGATGGAGTTGTTGGTCTGTTCAGTAACTGCTGCACAGCTTTGTGAACCTGTCCCTGCTGCTGGGACACCAGTTATCCTGCTGTAATGTAGAGCTCTTCTGCACATTTAGCCAACCCTTTTTCGCCCTGTCCAAAGCAGATGTGCTCCCTGCCTTGGCCTTTCTCCAAGCTTCCACCTACCCAGGTCACCCCCATAAAATTTGCTTCTGATGAAAGAGGTGAACAAACACCTCATAGCCAATGGCTGGCGTTGTATGTGGCGCAAAGTCTCTGCCGAAAATGACCTACTTAAACGTACCCCCGAGAAGAGCTACTGGCTGGGCAGAACCAGCCAGTCCTATAGATTAAACAGTGGAAAATCTTTGTTCAGTTTTATCGACATCAGGAGCTGGTTCCTGCAAATAAAAGGTTGAAGGGCCCCTGCAGAACAGAAATGACATTTTTCGTGCAAAAACCTTTCTGCCCTCTTTTTAGCTAATCCTGATTCTTTCAACCTAATTAGCTAAGTCCTAGTAATTTGCAATGAGAACAGAGGATGAGGAAAAGACCAACCCTTGTTTCTCTTCCCTTCACCTCAAGCCCTTGGTCTCCACATCTTTAACACAACACAAAATTGCCCTGAGCTCATATTTTTTCCATTTCACATTAAGCCTAATAACTGAGTGCTGAGGGGTGATGAGGAATATTCAGCCCCTTACTGAAACTCCTGGGTTTCAGAGTAGCATGGGTAAGAGGAGCTTGAAGAGCTGGGGTTGGGCAGGTAAAGGCTGGTTTGCCCATCCTGGCTTCTTGAGCTCTGTCAGGATGTGGTATCCTGATGGAAAAGCACTTAGTTACAGAGAGGTGGTTGTTTCAAGGATATCTTCAGTCTGCAGGGAAAGACACAGGGAGCTTGGAGCCTGTCTCCTGCCCCATCTGCATTGGGCTGCCTGTGGGATTGGCCCTGCAAAACCTGGGGGTATTTTTTGTCTGGAAGCATCTGGAATGCCGCAGACCTGCCCAAGGTATGAGCTTGCACACGGTGAGGCTGCATCAGCTCATCCCTGTGCTGCCCGTGGCTGCTCCACTTGGGAGCACTCCGATGCTGTCCCGAGTGGCAGGAGCCAGCGACAGCACCGTCCTTGCTGGTGTAGCAGGCTGAGGAGGAGGGTGGTGAGAGGATGTGGAGGGGGAGGTCTGGCTGACACTCAGCTTCACTGCTCCTTCCAGTCTGCAGGGGAAACCTCATCTCTCGGTGTTACTGAGCAGGGTGCCTGCCTCCTGGAGAAGCAGGATTTGGATGCTGTGGTGGAGCTGCTGCTCTTCTGGCCCTGTCTGGAGCCGCTGGACAGTAACCAGATCCTTTCAGTTCCTCAGGAACAAAGATCAGCCTGGTCAGGAGGGGTCAAACATCTCAGTGACCCTTTGCAACCCAGCTAGTTGACAAATACTCTGTTTTTATTTCAGACACATGACCATGTTTGTTTTGACTTAAAAGTAGCTTAATTTCAAGGCTACCCCATTATAGGGGATCTTAGCAGCACCTGTGGAGTACCTTGAGCTGCTGTGCCCTGGTGGGAGGGGGCTGGGAAAGGCAGCAGAGAGCTGGGATGTAGCTGCATCTGACAGGGTGCGTGTTATAAAAATAAACGCTTATGCAAAAAGTAATAAAAGGAGTGCAAGACAGAACAAGCAAGTAAAGGAAACAACACGTTCTTGATCGTAATCAATTCAACACTCTGGAATCAGGGTTGTAAAGCAGACTAAATTAAAATTTGTCCTATTACTTCTTCTCTGCCATGAAATCCTTGAGGCTGGCAAAATTAGAGCAACACGTGGGCATGGAAGTGGCAACGGGAAGGGTCTCCTAGGTTAGATGGGTTACACAGCATTGTGGAGATGTCTGCTCAGGGGTGGGGCTTGCAGAGCCCTGCTGCGCACGGGTAGCTCAGCCTTGCCGTGAAATGCCTAAAGAAAGATGAGGTGGTGTGGGGAAACCTCTGGCAGAGTTCCACCCGAACCCCTTGTGTCAGCAACATGTGCCCAGTCAGATCGAGCTGCTCCAGAGCAGGAGCTGCTGTGGGGCTGCACCAGCACAAAGCCCATGTCCCTCCTCCCATTGGTGGATCAACCCCACTTCCATAAGCTGGCTGGCTTACCTAAGCAGGGGCAAGGATTTGTGCTTGCAGAAGGAAAGATTATGGTGGAACACGTCCAAAGTACATGTTCAAGAAGGAACAAGCTCTTGCCCCTACTGCAGCCCCCCGGAGGCAGGGAGGGAGTGGAGGCAGAGGTACCCAGATGCCAGGACCTGAGCTGAGCAGGGCTTAAGTTGTCTTTGAGCTCCTGCAGGCATTTCCCAGCACACAGGACAGTGATATGGGAACACGATTGAGCCTTGCCTTTGACCTGCCTCGTGATCAGCTGTGAGTCAATGCAGGTTGGCACTGAGAGGAGGCAGAGGTGTCCCATGCTATGCTGTTGGGACACAGCTGGGTTACCATCCCAGTTCTCCGTCTTTTTTTGGGGAATCTAGTGGGCTCTCCCTGCTGGTACCCAAACAGGTATGAGGATAGCTGTGCCACTTCTTCTTGCTTGCTTTTAGCTATGTGGAGCTGCCAAATCCATGAGCAAAGGCCTTAGGGACATGGTTGTTTCCACCAGACAAGTAAAACATGCAGAATAGTGAATAATACAGTACTGGTTTGTCTAATGCAGAGCCAAGTCTCCAGCATATCAAAAAACTTGGAAACCCTGAGGGTAGGATTTGAAAAATTAAACCTGAGTAAGTAAGCCAGCAGCCATCCTGTGGCATGAATGTGACGCTTCTGCACGCACAGGAGTTCTCACTGTGTAGTTCTAGCTCAGTCTCAGTCTGCCAAACACACCTGGATCCTCTGGAGAGCCTCTGTTGTAACTGCCACCTTTGGCTCTGCCTTACATTGAGCTGTGGGTGGATGTGCTCATCTGCAGCCACAAAGCCCAAAAGTTGTGTCTCCTTATTTTTTTTTTCCCTTACAGAACGTCAGGATCAACCCCAGCAGCATCTCCTTCCAAATGTGGAAAGACATCCCTGTTCCTTTCTACTTGTCGGTGCATTTCTTCGAAGTGCTGAACCCCAAGCAGGTCCTCCAGGGAGCGAAGCCGGTGCTGAGCCAGCGTGGACCCTACGTGTACAGGTCAACTACCACTTGTGGTCCGGCTTGGCATAAGCCTGAGCACCGTGCTGCCTGCCAGGCTGCTGGCTGCCTCCTCTGGCAGGAGGGCATGGCATCAGCAGCCTCGGTGAGAGCCCAGTTGTGGAGCTCAATCCTTTTCTGGGGCCTGTTGGGCAGGCAGACCTGGACTGATGTGGTTCAAACATGGGTATGAGGGGTGTTGGTGTGGTGGTGGGTGACCCTGTTTTCAGAGTGCTCTTCTTTTATCTTCACTGTGCATTTAAGAGCCCAGCTCTTGAGCTGGAGTCGCCTCAGTATCAAACTTCATGGGTCAGTCCTTATCTAACGTGAGACCCAGAATGTGGCTTATGTGAGCGCTCTGGTCATGGGAACTGGTATGGAGAACAAGTATGGAGCACCAACACTGGGTCAGACCCACACACAGCAGGGCTGGGTGTGTTTGCCATGGCTGAGAATGGTGGCTGAAGCCCCGGGCGTTTCTCAGCACATGAAAGAGCATGCAATAGTTGGTGTTGAGTTGGGCTGAACTTCCCATTAAACAGTGATTTTCAGCACCTCAGTGCCTACACTGATGTGGTGAGGTTAAACCAGCAGCCTAAGCAAGCTCATGTGGGAAGATTATTGGTTAATCCAAAGCTGTTTGAGCAGTGTGGAGGGGAAGCCTGCAGTGTGTATATGCCCTTGTTTCCTCTGGCACTGCAGGTCACACCGTGTGGGTTCTGTATGTTGGAATCGTATCGCTCACTGGCTTGGGGAAAAGCTTCACTTTAAATAATAATAAACAAAGGTTTGAAGCTTATTAGTGTTCTTGTGTTCCTGCTGAGCAAGATTAGTGGCCTTCCCTAATGTGGCCTGTAAAACAGAGGCTCCACAGTGAAGGACTTTGTTTTTGATGGTGAGTTGAGCTTCAGTTCCTCCGGGAGCAGTAACAGGCTTGTGATGTTGGGGACAACCTCCCACTGCTGCAGAGCACTGCAGCCTCCGTGAGACTGGGGCTGCCCTGTGGCGTGGGCTGAAGTCCAGCAGCACTGGGCAGTGTGCAGGACATGGATGGCCTGAAGGAGCAGAAGGGCCACGATGTGGTGTGGAGGGTCAGGCTGCCCTGAACCCAGGAGCCGTCAGGGAGCTTGGGAGCAAATCAGTGTGGGCTCACTGGTGGAACAGGTGGCATCTTGGCTGGTCCTCTCCTGTTTGCAGGTTGTTTTGGCGTGTGGGTTGCTGTGGCTCTGCGTGTCTGGGCACCTCTCTGATGTGGCTGGGCTTTCCAGTGGCTGTGGGTGAAGCAATGGAGGAGACTTAGGCTTTTGTCTTAAACTTCTTGGGTATTTGTGTCTGCAAGAATCCAACCTGTCAGGGTGCCTCTCTCCTGGGCTGCCCCCTCCTCCTGCCAGACGCTAACCCTGGTTGGGGTGTGAGGTTTTTATCTGTTCCCACACTGCCTTCCCAGCTGCCCCGCTGCTCCTTGCTGGGGTTTGGTCTCCTTCAAGCCCAGGCCTGTGCAGGCCATCCTTGCTGCACAGGCAGCTGGGGCTCTGCCTGGGGGAAGGTTCCCATGATCTCCCATCTCTTTGCAGGGAGTACAGGCGTAAAACAAATATCACCTTCCACGACAATGACACCGTTTCCTACCTGGAGTACCGGAACCTTTTCTTCCAGCCAGACTTGTCCAGTGGCACCGAGGATGAGTACGTTGTTGTGCCAAACATTTTGATGTTGGTAAGTGTTTGTTGCCTGGATGGGTTCCACCTTCTGAGCTTGCGGGGAGGGTGGTGAAACCCAGCACTGAGTCACTGGGTTACTGAATCACTTTCTTGTGGGTCTTAAAGTTTATCAAGCAATGAGGTGGTTAAGCTCGTAAAATGCAATTATCTGCATTCTGAGTGTTAGTTGTTGCATTGGGCTGCTACTGTTCCAAAACCAGAGTGTGCAGAGGGGCTGGCAAAGCAGCTGGGCTTGAGTCTGCAACCTCACCTGAGCATGCTGTAGGGAAATCAAGCCTGTGAGCCCTCAACTGCTTTCTTCCCAAACTGGGAGTAAATGAAGAGCCTCAGTCTGTCCAGAGGATTCCTCTGGGGCTATGGACGGGAGCAGCAGAATGATTTTGCTTAGCACCAGAAATGCTTCCTTTTCCGTAAAGATGGGGCTCTCATCCCTGAGGTTTGTTTTCTTTCCCAGGGAGCAGCTGTGATGATGGAAAAACTGCCAAATGTTTTGAAGATTTTACTGAGTGGAGCCCTGGCTGGCCTGAAACAGGAGGCGTTCATGAACCGGACGGTGGGGGAGATCATGTGGGGGTACGAAGACCCCCTTATAGACACGATAAATATGCTTGTTCCTGGCCTGATCCCTTTCAAGGGGAAGTTTGGATTATTTGTAGATGTAAGTAAAGTGGTTGGTTGGGAATGCTAAAATCACAGCAGTATTGATCTTGGGGATAACTCAGACACCCAACTAAGTAGAAGTTGAGTAGCTGGCAGTGTGCGAGGCACCCCCAGAGCTGATGGAGCACCCAGAGTCAGGAATGTGCTGCAGCCTTGCTGTGTGTGGTAGATTAAAGAGTCGTTCCCTTCTCTCTGCAGTTCAACAACTCCAATTCAGGAGTGTTCACAGTAAACACAGGCATGAAGAACATCAGTCAAGTCCACATGGTTGATTCATGGAATGGGCTAAAGAAGGTGAGTGTCTGCCAGCAAGCCTTTAACAATGGGGCAATGCCTGACTTAAAGCAGAAAGCTCTGGGTGCTGTTGTGCATGGTAGGTTTGAAAACAAGTTTCTACAGGACTTTAAGTGCTGCAACTTCTGTTCTATCAAGTTGCCAGGAGGCAGCCATGTGGCAAGGGGCTTGTCAGGAAGCATTAAATTCGTCTCCTCGTGGGTTTCACTTGGACTTCCTTGCAGTGCTGTTGGAGCTGGTTGCCTCTAATGGCTGAAGTCTCAGGCTCCTGTGGCCTGTGTTGAAGGTGTTAAATACTCTTGTTAAAGGATGCTTTACTCGTCCCTTGCGTAATTCTGCTCCTAACTAAAATCAGCTGAATCTAGAGATCAGTCACTGGGGACAGGTGGATCTTGTCCATTAATTGGGTGGATGTTTGACTCTCAGAATCATGGAGGCTGGAAAATACGCTTAAGATGGGAAGGATCATTGATGCTGCTATCCTAGGCTGCTGTGGAAGCAGCGTGGGATGGTGGATATTCCATGCAGGGGTGAAAGCTGACTGCAGCAAGCTCGTCCTTCTGAGTTCTTCTCTCTACACTTGTCCCACAGGTGAACTACTGGCGGAGCAGCCAGTGCAACATGATCAACGGGACAGCGGGGGAGATGTGGCCACCGTTCATGTCCCCGACCTCCCTGGAGTTCTACAGCCCTGATGCCTGCAGGTGAGGCCACAGCTGCCAGCCTGTCCCCATGCAGGTGGCAGGACACGCTGCACCCATCCCTGCACACACACAGCCCCTGGGCAGTGGCGCAGAGGGCTCGGGATTTGTTTCTGTAGTTAAAGTTCAGCTGCGCTTTGGGGTTGTGGCATCTGAGCTCTGCAAACAGCGTAGCTGTCTGATCATCAGCATCTTGTGGTGCCCATAAATACCTTCCACATCACTGGAGAAGTCCAACTTGCCCGAGGTGAATCAGTACAAGATAACCAGATGTGGTTATCTTATGTAGATAAGATGTGGGCAGTGAGAAGGAGAAGTAAGGGTTGTCAGAGGGAAATGCAACTGTAACTGTTTGCAGAACTCTTTCAGCTGACTAAACTCTTGGAGAAATTATGTAAGGGGGGAAACTCTTGCCACCATTTCTAGGCTCTTTCTTCTTTTTATTTTTTCTTTTCTTTTTTCTCTTGCTTGTATAAGACACCCTGACCTTAGCTGATCACACAGGGGTTAAAGTACCTATGCCTGAGGCTGTAAGGAGGGGAAGCAGGCACAAAACCCCTGTCCCTAGCTTGGGGAAGATAATGATAATTCGGGCTTTGTAGATAGTGCTGCAAAACAAGCAAGTGCTCATGTTGAGTAGAGAACAATGACCTCTTCAGTGAACAAACAGACAGCTGAGCTGGGAAATAGCACAGGGATTCCTCTGCACAAGAGGCATCAGCAAGCACTGGAATGACCCGGAGCCAGGAATTTACAGGGAAGCTTACCTGTAACCAGAGTCTAAAACACACATGCCTGTTCCTGTAAAACCACAGAAATCTCTGGAACGGAGCACACTTCCAGGCAAGGCTTTCAGTGGAGTGGAGGAAACCAAGCTTGGTTTGTTGTTGGCACAGGAGGTTCCTGCCACACAGAACTGCAGGGAAATGGCTCAGCTTCTCAGACAGTGCTGTGTCTTCTCCCCAGACCTCAGCCTCTGTTCACCCAGAGTCACAAACATCAGCTGGTAGGCTAAGAGCATTCCTGCCTTGCTGCAGGACAGGCAGGGCCCATCTCCTGTGCTCTGAGATGCAGCTACCAAGGTTTTGTGCTGCTGATGTGCTACAGCAACCTCTGCCTCCTTGCTGGAAAGTGAGCAGAGCCAAGAGGCACGTATGTAACTGCTGAACATGCCCTGAACCCCCCATCCCTGAGCATCAGAAGGCCTCTGTAGGAATGAGCATCCCCTTGGCCTGCCCAGGCTGGCCTGGGGGCCCTCTGTGACCCACTTACCCATTCTGTGATTCTCTGACCCCCGCAAACCTCACTCAAGTGTAAAGGGAGCAAAGTTTTGTCCTGGAAGCTTGCATCGATCCTGGCCAGCTGGTAGCAGTATTGCAGCACAACATCAATAGCCTCCTGTAGCAAGAAAAAAATCTTGCTGTGTCATGTAGAGAAATTTTCCACTCCCCTGGCAGCCTGTTGCTGGAGTTGGCCTGCGAAAGAGATTTATCCAGTGTCTGTGCCCTGTAACGGAGCACCTCGGAGCCAAGGCTTGCATGAAGTGGGTGTTATCTCTTGGAGAGCAGCCCTGGGGATTACTACATGCTTTTAAACAAATCTCACCTGGATATAGCAAACAGACTGTGGTTTCTCTCCATAACTAGTCCTGACCAACCCTGTAGATGTGCTTAAAATATGGAAAGCAAAAGGCGCAAATATTCATTCCCCATCCAAAGCACTGCTCTGAGGGTTTATCTTGATCTCAAAGTCTAAGTTACATTGCAACTGCATCTTATCCAGCCAAGATAAGGACCCAGTCCTGGGCTGGAGACCTGTTGGCTAATCCTGTTCCTTCTCCACTGAAACCCTTCCAGATCCATGACACTGGTGTACGAGCAGTCTGGGAAGTTCAAGGGTGTGCCCACCTATCGGTTCGTGGCGCCGAAAACCCTCTTTGCCAATGGCACAGATTATCCACCCAACGAGGGCTTCTGCCCCTGCATGCAGTCTGGCATCCAGAACGTCAGCACCTGTAGACTCAGTAAGTCCTTTCCCCCCTGGCTCTCCTTAAATGGACAAACATTAAATTCGAGATGCAGTACAAGCTTGGCTGTCTGGAAAATCAGGTCTAGTGTCTGCTGGAATGCTGAAAAGTCCTGCTGGGCTCTGCGTGCACTCCCTCAGGCCTCTCAGCAGTGAGGGAAAGAGGGAAGTGCCCAAAGTTCCTTCAATCCCCAGCCCTGTGACAGCCTGGCATTTGTGGGAATGCCCAAGGACACGGTGGGAGCATTGAATCCCCCGGGCTGGCGGTGGGAGCAGGCAGGGGAGCAAGGAAGAGGCAGCCCATGAAACTGTCAAATTAAATGTTGACTTTGGACACGGAGCGTGCGTCACGCAGGAGCGACAGTCCAGACTGGGTGTCCTAACTCGTGTCTGGGAACAGTGAGTTACCACGGCATTGTGGGCTGGCTGGGCCTTAACCCTCCCGGAGCAATGGAACGACCTGCAGGGAGGGAAGGGAAGGAACTCACGGGTTGGGAGGAGAAAATATAAAAGCCTGTTCAGAACGAATACTGCAAGGCCATAAAAACGTCAAGAAAAGTTCTTAGGTAGGTGTGGAGGAGTTTAAGATGGAGTTTAAGATGTCTTCAATCTCATGCAGATGCACCGATGTTCATTTCCCACCCTCACTTCTACAATGCCGACCCATCCCTGGTGGACGCAGTCGAAGGCCTGCACCCCAGCAAGGACCAGCACGGGCTGTTCCTCGATGTGCACCCCGTGAGTGAGCCCACCAGGGTCCTCCCCTCACCCCAGGGACCAGCCTAGGATGGGGGGGGACCCTGCCATCAGCTGAGCCCTGGCACCACTCTGCTCTCGTGGCACTGGTTTGAGCAGGTTCCATAGTGCAAAGACTGGCGAGGACACGTGCAGATAAAAATATCAAAGCCATAAACTAATTGAATAATTAGCCTGGCTTCTAGAGAATTGCAGAACTAATTATAAACATAATTGTTTCGATAAGCACAGTGAAGTTCTTTCCACTGACTCAGGCCTATAACACCAGGAGGTGTATCTGGCAGCAGCCCAGCTATGCCCCAAATCTGCAAATGCACATTGCCATGAGAACTGGCTGGCAAAGCCTGGAGACCACGCTGTGGCTCAAGCTGGTGCCTCTGTTTTTGGGCTGGCTTCTTCCACTCTCTCAACCTGCCCATCTGGAACTGACTGCTTTTGCACTGGGCTGCTGCTGTGTTACATCCCTCACGTACCTGCAGCATGAGGGTGAAGTCACCACTCCAGAGGGGGTTATTTGGGGTGTCCTGAGGCATCATTGTCCCAGCTGCTGATGGGAATGGGACTCTGGGATTTTCCACCCACAGTCCGTGTTGTGCATGGTTAGTTTCGTCCAAATATTCAGTGATGTTTGCTCCAGCAAAAAACCTATTTCCCTCTTGAGGTAAGGTAAAATGTGTATCTTATCTGGAATTGGGTTCTGACTGCTTTTCTTATCGTGGTTATGAAAATCTAATTAAGTTTATTATAGTATTAAACATCTACTGATAGCAGTACAGTTAACGATATTTTTATCTAGCTGCAGTCTGCTGACTACAAACAGTGACAGTCCAACAAAAATTCTCTGCTTGTAAAAATGTGTTGCAAAACTGCAGAGTCATGAGAAAGCAATGTCTTATTGGTGTCAACAAGATCAGCTTTGGAGTGTGATGTTTTCGTGGTCTTGGGGTGTTGCTGGACAGAGTCTGTTGGTCCCTACAAAGTCACTGAGAGGTTGCTGATGAATTGGTCTCTCCCTGTGCAGATGACGGGCATCCCCATGAATTGCTCCATCAAGCTCCAGCTGAACCTGTACATAAAGCAGGTGTCTGGTATAATGTAAGTGCTCACCTTCTAGAAATGTCCCTGTGCCTTCCCTGAGCAGGGAGTTCTGCTGATGCTGAGGTTGCTGCATAGTTTGCTCTCCCCAAAGAAGCAGCTTTACCATGACCAGTTGTGCTATTGCTGGAGCCAGCTGGCTCCTGCTGAGACATCAGCCATTCCAGTGACCACAAGTTCCATCCTCTAGCAGTGCAGAGAGTGGCTGCCTGTTTGCTCAGCTGGGGCAGCATCCCTGTCCCTGTCCCTGTCCCTGACCGGAGAGCCGATGGATGGACGGCCCCTCCTGGTGAGGGAGGAGCTGTTCATCCCCACTGTGCTGCCTCTCAGGAGTTACCTGCAACATGGAGAGGCAAAACACACTCTGCCTGCAGGCTGGAGAGTGAAGCCTGTGTCCAAAAAGACACTTCCAGTTCTATGAAAGCAAACAGGAGGTCTCTGTAACCAAACTGTGTGGTACCAGGTGTTAAATACCAGCAAGGGTGGGAGTGTGCTCACGCTGCTTTGGCTGAGGGACAAACACCTGCAGACTGCCCCCAGGGTGCCATCCAGGTGACTGAGACATGAACTTTAGCATTCTGGTTCACTGAGTTTCATCCCCCTGGAGCCCAGGTTTGGGGTGGCACTTACTGCTGTCCTTGGGCAGTTAAGCCCCCATGGAAGCATAAGCTCTGCCCTTGCATGAAAAGCACAGGTTGGATGGACCTGGTCCCCCAAGGTGGGAGCAGCTCACTGGAGCAGCAGGGATTGCCACCTCCTTGTGCTGGTTTCCTGGCCACTATCAGTCAGTCAGACATGTCCCCTTAGGAAGAATTATGGTGCTAATTGTGACCTGATCAACCAATAAACCTAAGCGTGTGTTTCTTTTTTGATTTTCTTCCCCCCAGTCAAACAGGGAAGATTAAACCGGTGGTCCTGCCGCTGCTGTGGTTTGCAGAGGTGAGCTGTGTTCCTTGGCCTGATTCTGCAGAGCCTCTCCTGCTTCCCCATCACCCAGTGCTGGGGAAGCTCCACTTTGGATAAAGCTTTAAGCCAGACAGACTAATTAAGCACCAACAGAAGGCTTTTCAATACTTGAATAATGGCTGTGCCATTAATCCCTCTGAGCTGAACAAACCCTGCACTATACTTGGTAAATCTCTGGCTCTGCCCTAGATGTGGGGTTAAATAGGGCCCTGGACAGAGCTGCCAGCATCCCTGTCCTCATGTGGGCTGGGAACTGCAGCCTCCAGCTGTGGGTGCATGTCCAGCTGACTCCAGCTATTTGGTAAAAGCTTCTAGCCTGACTGAATCTTGCATAAATTCCCTAATTTATGCTGGGAGGTGGTGGGAGAGGAATCATTTGCTGGTCTGTCTCAGCCCTGGATGGGAGGGAAATGCCACTGACAGCTCTGCTTTTTTGAGCAGAGTGGATCCATCGAAGGCTCAGTCCTAAAGCAGTTTTACAACAACCTGGTGCTGCTGCCGTTGGTGCTGGACTACGTGCAGTACATCTTCCTTGGGCTGAGTGTCCCACTCATTATCTCAGCAGCTGTGCTCATGGCAATGAGTAAGGTAAGAATCTGCAGCTGCCCCCTGGGAAATGCTGCGAGTCAAATCAGACTCAATCAGACGATGTAGTTTGGGCTGACAATCTAACATGTCTGAGGAAACATTGGCTGATGCCACCAGCAATCTCCCAAAGGTGCCAGGTGCCAGCAGAGAGCAGCAGGACTTCCTTAGCCATCTAGAAATTGGGCTGCAAATAGGTAACATGAAGCATTTGTGGCTTTCGTGGTGCACAAGATGGAAGTGGCTTCCTGCAGGAGGAGGTATTTCTCAGCTCACCCAGCTGACGAAGAAACAAGCCTAGTTTATCAACCCAGCCTCCGTAGAAGGCAGCAGCAGGTCTGTGCCCTTGCACAGATCTGCCTCTCTGTAGGATCCCAGCAGTTTTCCAGTCAGAACAGAGCCTTCTCCAGAGGATGGAGCTGTCCGAACACAGCGTGTTAAGTGAAACGCAGTTGCTGTGTTCTTGCAGAGGGGACACGGCCACTGTGGCTGCTTCTCAGCCCAGCACAGATCCTGCATTTCCTTGAAATGTGCTTGGTTTCTGTGCAAACTGCTCCAAAGAGCTCTGGAAGTGAAACCCTCCGAGCCTTTGTGGATCTGGGCTTACTGAGAAGTGAAGACCTTTGAAGCTTGCTGGGAGCTGCCAGCTGGGCAGTGGGGTGAGGCTGAGCTGAGCTGAGCTGTCAGGACTGAATATAAAACAGCCAGAACACTCAGTGGAGATCTGTGGCTCTGGCTCCACAGCGATCTGACAACACCAAGCTCCCTACAAGCTTTAGTTCTCGAAGCAGAGATCTAACTCCCTACCCTAACCCTGTATCAAAGGAAGCTGATTCAGCTTTGCACTACAGTCAGGTGGCTTAGGCTGGCTCTAAGGCTGCAGAGGTGAAGAGGCTCCTTGTGGGATTAAAGACAGTGCTTGGGATGAGAGCAGGCGAAGGGGAGGCCTGTGTGAGGGGCTGCCTTTGCTCAGCTGGTTACTGCCTTCCTCAAACACCGAGGCAAACCCACCTTAAATAATGCCAGGGTTCCCGGAGTATCACGTAATTGGATTTTAAGCGAGTCTACAATTACTTAAGTGACTTAAACATATGATCCCAAATCCCCTTGTTCTTCCACGCGCTTCCCTGCAGGGTGGGAGTGATGCTAGGGCCCAGCATGGAGCCCAGAGCTCGCCACCAAACCCTTACTGTGCTCCCAGGATGGTCCTGGGATGAACTGCCCCGCTTCAACACGTGTGAGTGGTTGCTGGCAGACAGGCTGCAGTCTGCTGCGTGACCCCAGGAGCTCTGAAAAAGGGCTGGGCAGCCATTTCTAACACCTTAGGCAGCCCTGAGCTGGCATTTCCTCACCCTGCTTTGTGCAAGTCTTAATTCCTCATATCAAAGAGATTTAACCATGCTAGAAAAGGCCAGGGAGAAAAGCTGGATTTTAAACTCATTCAAGCCAACTGAATATCTGCTTGTGAAATATCCCAAACCCAGGCGTAAGCCAGCTGTATTTCTGTGCTCAGCCAGAAGAGTCATGAAGTGTTAAAACTAAAACTCAACGTCAGGAAGTGCCTGACTATCTGGAAAGTGATTAAAAAGCTTCAATGACCTTACCAATCTCTAAGAAAGCTGTACAACGACACATGAACGTCTCCTCCTAATGAGTAGATAAGAGCTTGTAAACTGGATGACAGCGATTTGCAGCCAAGGTGTGTTCCTCATTTGATTGAAGTGTTGCTGATCTAGCTCTGATTGCTTAATCGTGCACAGTTCTGCCTCCCGAAGTCCCAGGCGATGTCAGAGGGGACACTGAGCCGGGACATTGTCCGCACCTTCACGTGGCTGCCAGCATGAAGGTCTCCCTGAACCCAGCTCCTCCCTCAGGTGTCTTGCGTGCCTCTGGCTTCTGGAGGGAGCAGTGTGCTCTGAAGCCAGTGCAGATGCGGTGCTGTGAAACACTTAAATCCTAGTCTAGTTTCTAGTGGAGCCAGTTTTAAATGCATCTGTTGGACTCGCAGCTCTAAAAAATGCATAATCTGTGCGGGGGTAGGACACCCCAGACGTTGTAGCTCTCTGCCATTGTGGCCTAAAGCCTGTGTGGTGACACTTTTAAAAGGCCAACAGACCATTTTAAAACTGGCTTGACACTGAACAAAATCTTAAGTAGGTCTTAGATTAATCTAAATTTCGAAATCTTCGTTAATAACTAGATTCTAGTTAAACGGTGATTTTTTTTCTAATCTCCTCCGAAAATTGGAACCCTCATGAAATTCCTGTCCAAGTGCACCATAAACTAGACTGATTGTCTTCTAGGAAAAATGCTCTTTATTTTGGAGTAGCAATAAAAAGAGCTCAGACAGTAATAAGGCAAACCAGGCCACCTCTGCCACAAACCTGCCTCCGGCTAAGGGGACGGTGTTGCGGGAAGTCAGACTGTAGGTGGGTACCCAGTCAAGGTAACACGTTTTTCTCTCATCCTGATTTGATTAAACTTCACTTAAAACCAATCAAATGAAACGTTTGCTGTGCACATCTCCCAGACATGCCCTCCTGGCAAGCTTTGATGGAACGGTGTTGTCTCCTGGCTTTATTCGGGGCGATTTAGATGTCTTCATGCTGGCACTTAACCAGGTTGCAGGCACATGCTCTTATTGTTTCTCTGGTGTACCTGATCTGCAGCCCTAATAATGTCAGCAGGGATCGGGGGGAAAGTAGGATTGGCGTGAGGAAATACTTTTCTTGCCTATTTTCCCCCCCCGTCTCTGAGTGTTTGAGATCCAGAGGTAAGTTTTTTGAATGGGTGAAAACTTGTGGGGTAACAGAGGTTGTCCCCTGGTGGGTGTCACCCCTTCCCTTCACGCAGGGAGCCTCAGCAGAGAGGCTTTCAAGAGGGAATTTCTGATGTATAAAATATCTGGGTTTGTATTACAGGAACACAAAATCACTGAATCGTTGAGGTTGAGGGGACCTGTGGAGCTCATCTATCCCAATCCCTCTGCTCAAGCAGAGTCACCTAGCTCAGCACCATGTCCAGATGTCACTTAATATCTTCAGGGATGGAGATTCCTCAGGGCAACCTGCTCCCGTTTTTACAGTTTTCACAGGAAAAAAAAAAAGGAAAGAAAAAGAAAAAAATTTCTTAATGTCCAGATGGAAACCCCTGTGTTTAAGTGCCCCTTGGCTCTTGTCCTGGCCCTGGACACCACCAAGAAGAGCCTGGCTCTGCACTTACGCTCTCCCTTCAGAAGCTTGTTTACAGTGGTAAGATCCCCCTGAGCCTTCTCTTCTCGAGGCTGAACAGTCCCAGTTCTCTCAGCCTTTGCTCACATAAGAGACAGTCCAGTCCCAAAAATCACTTTAGTAGTCCTTTGCTGGACTCTTCCCAGTAGCTCCATCTCTCTTGTCCTGGGAATCCCAGAACTGAACACAGTATTCCCTGTATGGCCTCACCAGTGATGAGCAGAGGGGAAGGATCACTCCAAGACCTGCTGGCAACACTCCCAGTGCAGCCCAGGACACAGCTGGCTGCCTTTGCTACCCGGCCACGCTGCTGGCTCATCTTCAGCTCCGTGTCCCCGAGATCCTGGGGTCCTTTTCTGCCAAACTGCTGCAGAGCCGGGTGACCTTTAGGGTGTCCTGGTGTGTGGGGTTGTTCATCCCAAGTGAAAGACCTTGTACATCTTCTTGTTGAACCTCATGAGGGTCCTTCCAGTCCGTTCCTCAGCCTGCTGAGGTCCCTCTGGTGTACCAGCCACTCCCCCAGTTTTTGCAGATCGTTAATAAAGATGTTACACAGGACTGGACCCAGTATTGACCCCTGGTGTACACTGATGGTTACTGGCCTCCAACTCAACTCTCTGGGCCTGCTGTTCAGCCAGTTCTCAGTCCACCTCACTGCCTGCTCATCCAGTCCCTACTTCATCAGCTTCCCTATAAGGTTTTCATGGGAGATGGTGTCAAAAGCCTGGAGTCCAGGTAGACAATATCCACTGTTCTCCCCTCATCTACCGAGCCAGTCCTTTCATCAGAAATGGTCAAGCACAATTCCCCCTTGGTGAAGCCCAGTGACTACACTTGATGATTTAATTGTCCTTCACGTGCCTGGAAATGGTTGCTAGAATTAGCTGCTCCATCACTTTCTCCAAGATGAAGGGAGGCTGACTGGCCTGTAGCTCCTGAGGGCTTCCTTCTTGATCTTTTTCAAGATAGAAGTGATATTTGCTTTCCTTCAGTCTTTGGGCCCCTCTCCCCACTGCCAGGCCTGTTCAAAGACAACATGAGCCCACTCCTCCCATCAGGGTTTATAGATTTGTGTATGCCTAGGTTCCTTAAGTGTTCTCTGACCTCATCCTCTTCCACCAAGGGTGCATCTTCCTTGCTCCGGACTTTGCTCAGTTTCTGGGGTCCCCTGCCTCATTCAGCCCCAGGCCCACATGGTTCCCTCCTCTTTCTTTTGTCACCTGGCTACTTGGAGAAGCCTTTCTTGTCTCTGACATCCTTGGCTAGATTCAATTCCAGTTGGGTTTTGGCTTTCCTGTCTTCATCCCTGCATGCTGGGAGAGTGTCCCTATATTCCTGTCCCTGCTCCCACCTTCCAGATGTTTCCTTTCTGCATTTGTGTTTGGTCAGGAGCTCCTGGTTCATCCACATTGCTCTGCTGGCATTTTTTCCTGGCTTGGGATGCTTGTTAGGGTGGACTGTTCTTGAATTTGGAGGAGGTGGTCCTTGAATATTAACCATCTTTTTTGCCCTGACTGTGTCCCCTCAGCTGAGGTCTGTAGGCACTTTTAGAATCGTAGATTCGTTAAGGTTGAAAAGTCCTCCAAGATCCTCTAGTCCAAACTTCAGCCAAATACCACCATGCCCAAAGGGTCTCCAGGTGTTCCTGGTGGTGTCACTGGTGCCCACACTGGAGCAGCAGTGGGCAGGGTCAAAGGGTTAGACAAGCCTCACGGTCCCTCCACAGCACCCCAGTCCATGTCCCCAGCAAGCAAAAGTCTCTGGGTGAGGGGCAGGTTGGTGTTTCTGTCCCCAGCAGCAGGAAGTGACCCACTCCAGTCACCTGCTGCTTCCTCCTGGGGCTCTGCCATGATTTAGGGTCATGGCCCACGTGGTCTGTCTGAAGGCGTATCTGGCTCCTGCTCAGCTTTGGGGGTGGTGAACCTGTTTTGTCGGTGTAAGGGTTTAGGTGAGGAGGAGCCATCTCGGTGCCGGAAGGCGCCGGCTTCCACCCTTCCCCTTCTGCAGAGGCTGCACCTACCATTATCCTAGGAATGAGTGCTGCCTGTGCCTGCTGCAGCTGCTGCCTGGGAGCCCCCAAGCTCTTCTGTCCCTCAGCAGGCTGTCCTTCCATCTCCCTTCCATCGTGGATGCTGTGCAGCACACTGGCTTTGTCCCACAGCTCCACCACACAGCTCTTCAGGCTGGGTGTTTGGGTGGTGTTACAGGAGCTGGTGGGCAGGAACAGCAATAACCTCATTTCGGTAGGGCACAAAAAGAGATACAAAAATCTTCACTTTAAGAAAAGGGACCTTGGCCACTGAGAGCCCAAGAGGCTTGGGGTGCGCGTGCCGCGGGTGGGGACGCGGTGGCACCGCGGGGTGTGACCAGGCTGTGACCTCTGTCCCTCCCCTGCAGAGAGGCGCTGCCGAGAAGAGCCCCCGTGCCCCCGCCACGCAGAGCACACGTCCCCCCTCCTCCGAGACCACGCCGCTCCTGCACGACGCCGACGCCCCGAGCCAGGACGATGCCGAGGCCTGAGCCGCCCGCCCCGCCACGCTTCCCACAGGGACGCGCTGCAGGTGACACCTGCTTCGGATCCCCAGAGCTCTCTGGAAGGTGGAGTCCTGGACAGCTCAGCGGAGGCCCTGCACAGCACGGCAAAGCCACGGGATAGTCCTGCTGCTCAGCATTCCCGCTCATGCAGAGACCCCGTCCAGACACTCAACACAGTGTTCAAGAACCCTTGTCCCCAAGGGCCAGCCACGGCCCCTCTCTCTGGTGGAATGAAGATGGTTACTGACTGATCTGAGAAGTTATTTGCAATTTAAAACTGCCTATTGCTAGGGATAAAAGGCACTTTAATGGGAGCCTTTAAAATAAATGGGGTTTGTATAGGTAGCACTGATGGGATTTAGTGATCTTTTTAAAAGCCACTGTTCATCTCACCAAATGAGGCACGCTGTCCTGGAGCCACTTACAGTTTTATTGCCACTTGCTGTAACTGGACTACACTGCAAATCATTTCTCTGTGCTGTCGCTTCAGTGATGTCTCTTCCCACAGTACCTGGGGCCTGCCTGGGGTTGCTCCAGCCTTTGCATGTGTTGGAGAGTAGTGGTGACTTTTAAAGCCCCAGTTCTGTGCCATGACCTTGTGCTCCACAGTGATTCCAGCTCACAGCCCTGTTACTTAATCTCTCCTGGCTGTAGGTGACTGCATGAGATGAGCCTTGGCAAAACCTCGGTGGCACATCTGAGCTGTCACTCACCTCCTGGCAGTTGTCCCTGCTGCCTGCTCAGCCATCCAGGATCAGCTCTTCTGGCCGTGGCCATCGGTGCTGGGAGGCCATCAGTGGCTCTGGTCACACTGCCTGACCACGGGAAGGGGGAAGCTTGACCCTGTCCTTGAGTGTTAATGAAGATATTTTTGCTTTTGAGAGGAAGGAATATGTGCAATCATGAAAGTAACAATGGCCTTAAGTAGGGTTTGATTAAAATATTGCAGATTTCTGAAATGGTGTGTTGGGTGACCTGGGGCTGGATGTTACCTGGGGGTGGGTGGTCTTGGGTCACACTTCAGTGGGAAGGAAGCCCAAAGCCAAGGAATATTTTTGGAAAAGTGCTGTCCAGTAGTTGTCTACCACACCTGCCTTGCCCACTTCCAGCCAGGAGCTTGGGAAAAGCAAAGGGGCCAGTGCTGGAGCATCTGGCAAGGATGAGAGAGGTGGGGAATCTCTGCTCTGTCTTGGAGCAGAGGACTTGTTGCACTGTGTGTGACCTGGATACTCTTGGGGTCTGGAAATCTTTGTCCAGGACAGCCCTGTGAGTTCCTACTGGGCTGAGCAATACTTTTCTCTTACACCTCCATTCCTCTTATGGGTCCTCTGAGCACAGGACCTAAACCAGACTCTTCCTGGGCCAGTGCATTCCCTACTGCCCATGTCCCAGTCCTGCAGTGGGCCTCGGCTGCCTCGCCATGGAAACAGCCGTGATACAGCCTGGGTCACGGCGGGGAAAGGTGGCCCTTTGGTCCGTGGGCTGAACTCCCCTACGTGCCTGAAGTGTGTCTTGCAGGTATGACAGCCAAGTCCCTTCTTGTGGCCACTACTGCTGGGTTATCTCCGTGGCACAAATGCCCACTGAGAGGGATTCTTAAACTGCAGCTGTAAACTCTCTCTGGCCTTGAATCCGGACGTATCCATTGGCAAAGAGCAGCTCACACCCGCAGCCTCGGCCAGCGGCGATGGAGCTGCAGTGGGGCCGGGGCTCTGGGACAGCAGAGGGTACAGCAGCAACACCCACCCACCCGTGGGCTCCCTGTGAGAGGCTTTAACGACATCACGGTGCTAATTGCAGCTGGACGAGTGGACACAAATAAAACACGGGAATACCGCTCTTAGCACGAGCCTCGGCGGGGGTTTTTTTGTGGCTTCGCACGTTGCCGAAGCTCTTTACTTTTAGCGGCGCTGCTGCGGTCGGTGGGGCCGGGGGGCTCGGCAGGACCGCGGCGCTGCAGCGCTGCCGGGAGCCCGCCCGAGGGCGCTCCGGGGCCGCGGATGCTGCGGGCCCGGGGTGGTCCCGGGGGGCGG
>VZRS01007263.1:0-15519 GCA_013398055.1 Ifrita kowaldi
GCACCCAGCACCCATCACCGCCCTCCCGCCGGGTACCAGTGATGCTCTGGCGAGCAATTCGCTCATTGGCTGTCCGGCAGCCAATGGGGAGCCGAGCTCCATGGCAACGGGCCCTGTCGCCAGGGGCAACGGGGCGGGGGTGATTCAGGTCCCCCCATCCCCGGCGCGGCAGAGGCTGCGGAAAAGGCTCCGCACAGGGAAAAACGGAGGCGGCGGGGTGGGGAGGGGGCTGCCGCTCCAGGCACGGAGCCCCTCGGGCTCTGCCGGGCCCTCTCCGTGCCCAGCGGCTCCTCCTCGGCCAGGGAAGAGCGGCTGGGACAATGCCGGCGATCAGGGGGCACCTGCCGGGTGCGACAAGAGGCCGGCAGGGAAGGATTTGTTAATAGGATCAAAGCTCCCGAAATATCTCCATCGTGGGCTCCACTCAGGCAAAACAGCACTGCACCAGCAGGCCAGGAAAAGTCTGCAGGCTCGGCTGGAATTCCGACAGGTAAAGAGCCTTTGGAGCTCGCTCCCCTTCCCTCCTGCTGGAGAAAGCTGCTCCCAGTCAGGTAACAGCTCCCACTGGGACAAGCTGGTTCAGTGAGAAACCCCAGACCCAGCAACACTCATAAACTCCAACTTCAAAGCCACCTCTCCTGAATTCTTTCCTTATTCCTTATCATCAGTTGGAGAAGGATTTAATTCCTCCCCACCTCACAGTTCCTACAAAACCCAGCAAAACTCCCCCCAGGAGGCCGGACGTCTCTGACTGCACAGTGCCCGTGCTTAGTCACTGCTTTGAGTCCTGATCTCCGCCCCCACATGACATCAAATTCGGAAATTCTGATGCAGATGGAAGGGTTTGACTCCAGGTGAAAAGGGGGGAAATAACCTTACATGAACAAGGAGACAGGAAATGCAGGTGAGTCCGAGTGAATTCTGGAGAATCAGAGGAGGTTTCCTTGTGGAAAACATCTCAAAGCACAACATCATTTCAGGGGGAATAAAATACTCGGATATTTTGGTACCTCCCTCCATCAAGGCAAGGACTAAACTCAGGAGAGGTGTCAACTTCCAGGAGTATTCCAGGAGCGTGACCAATATCAGAACTGCCAAAATCACTTCCATGTGACACCCAGGAATTGTGTAAAAGTGTATAAAAGTTTTATAAACAACAATATTTCTTCTTTTAGGGAGAGATTCCTCCCTGGGAGGCTGGGGAGGCCCTGGCACAGGGTGCCCAGAGAAGCTGTGGCTGCCCCTGGATCCCTGGAAGTGTCCAAGGCCAGGTTGGAGCAGCCTGGTTTAGTGGAAGGAGTTGGAAAGGGATGAGCTTTAAGGTCCCTTCCCACCCAAACCATTCCATGATTCCACATTCAGGTCCTTTCTTTCACTTTCCTCACCTTTCAGGCCCTTTCCTGTCCCACCTGGGCACACCTGAGCCACAGCCCCAGCTGCTCTCTGCTGCTCTCCAGCACCTCTGGGCACAAAAATCTCTTAAATACTCTGACCTGGATGGGAAAACTTTGCTTAAACCTAATTTCCACGTGGGGAAAAGGAAACACAGAGAATTCCTGCTCCAATTATCCTGTGCCACAGCTCCCAGACACTGACAGGGAGAAAAGGGACCTTCTGCACAAACACCCTAGGAATTAAATGGTCCTAAGGAATATTTCCCTAAGGAAAGTGGGATGAAACAGTTTTAATTCCAAGTTGTCCGAGCCTGGAGCTCCCAGCACCAAGGGCCGCTCTCAGCCCTGCTCTCCTCCGGGTAGGAAATGGGACATTATTGGTTTGATGTTAAAAAGAAAGGAAACAGTGACCCTGCTGTTCTCTTCCCCTTTGATTTTTGGGAGCTGCTTTAGGCTGAGTGAAACCTTCTCACTCATGTTTGCAAAATCTGGGGGAGGAAAAAACCCAAACCCAACAGCAAAAAAAACCCAACCCCAAAACAGTTCAAAAGTGAAGGCTCATCAGTGACACAGCCCTGGAGAACCAAGGGCTTCCTGGAGAAGGAAGCGCCGCTCCCAGTGCAGCACCGAAGCTTTGTGGACAGTTCCTGAGGGTTCCTGGGCAGAACTATGGGAGAGAGGAAAGAAATCCAGGATGACAATCCCCTGTCAAGAGCTCCCTGCTCCATTTCACACCACTTCCCACTTCCTCATCACGAGCTATTCCTGTATTCACCCAAAGAGCAGGGAACTGCTCCGGTGACGTCAAAGCAGTTTCCCAGCAACAATTAATGAGGGCTGTCCACCACAGGGGTTTCCTGAAAAGCGAGCAAGGAATTATCCACCTACTTTCCACAGTGTCAGGATGCAATAGGACAGCACAGAGCAGGGATTTCTGTTAACCCTTCCGTGGCTCAGCGGAAATCCCTGGCACAGCTCCCACCGACACGCTCCCGATTCTTCTGGAGAAACCCCAAGCAGAATTCCTTCTTCCTGAGCCCGTCCCTAATGAGGCACCTGCGCTGGAGGTACCAACCAGGCTCAGGAAAAGATGGAAAACAGCTCTTCTCCTGCTGGCAGCTGCTCCTGTGCTGAGCCTGCACCAGGCAGCAGCACCGGCATTAAAAATCCGGATGAGGGAATGAGGAATTCCCTCACCTTCCCGAGCTGACCCGGCCAGCAAAGCACATCCCCAAACTTTGTTTTTCAGACCCAAACCTCCACGGGAGGAAGGCACGAGGCAGGAATGTTATCTGTACCCCTCCTCCTGCTCTCCAGTTGCTGTTCCTGCTTTTCCCCACACTGGCAGAGGACACAGAGCCGCTCAAGACACTGGATGGGACCCAGAGATGGATTTGAACATAGAAAAAAAATGGGGAAATAATGATTCAAAGCAAAAACTCAACTTCATCTGTTGGCTGCCAGCAGCAGAAGTTGGGATTGAGTGTGAAGTCTGAGGAGCAGGTAGAGAGATCCTGAGATCCCAAAGTACGTTAATCACACCTCAATCCCAAGAAAACCAGCTCCCAGCACTAAATCTGGAATGAAAAGAGCACAGCTTCTTGGGCGAGGCAAAACTGGACAACGGACATGGGTGAGGAGGGGGAAAAAGTCAACCCAACCTCCCGATTCCACTAAACCCAACTCAGTGAGAGGTTTAAATAAATTTAAAAATGGGGTTAATGTATCAGTGAGCGCAAGCACCGTTCTACAGAACACCAAATTGCATAAGCCACCCCGAAAACGTCACGTGGCACGCAGCCAACCGAGTAGCCAACATTCCCCATCAACTAGCCAGCTCCAAACAAGTAAATCCATTAAAATATAACCCAGGGAAAGAGCCGGGAAGGTTCTGTCTTTGCAAAACAACGGCAGCTACCCAGGAGCAAGCTGCAGACGCTTGGAGCACAAGGAGATTCCATGATGCCGTCAGGGGAACTCCTTAATGACATGGCAGAGCACAGGATGCCGACCGGGGATTCCCTCTCTCCGTAGGTGCATCCCCAGCAGCACAAAAGGAGGAAGAGGAGAGCTCGTCTCACGCTCCCAAGTCCTGACTGGGATCCCAGAGCCATATATTCATTTAATCCAGCTTCATTTTAAATTAACCCCATCCAGCAGCAGAAATCCTGGCAGTTCCCAACGGGAGAGGGACGCTGCCAGGTCCCCATCCCTGAAATATTCACCCACATTCACGCTGCATTTTGCACCGGGGAGGGGGAAAAGAAAACTCCGATCGATCTTTCTTCTTCTCGAGCCCCAAATAATTAAAACCTCATTCTAAAAATAAACTCACCGTGGTGGTTGTGCACCCTGAGCACGTCAGCTGTTTCCTGATTTCAACGGAGACTCCATGGCCACGACCAGTTCAGGAGGAATTCTGCCAGGATAACATCGCTCCCGGGAAGCCCCCGCCAGCTCTCCCGGATAAAACGCTCGCGATCTTTGCGGCTGCTCCGGCGAGCTCGGGGCTCTGACAAGCGGCTCGGCAGCGGAGCAGATCCCAGCTGTTCCCAGGGATGTCAGCACAGCTCTGCCAATAGCCACATCCACACCCCCCTCCTGCTCTCCCGCAAATCTTCAATGGAGCTGCCTCCGCGCAGCCCGAGACGCCGTTAAAGACGCAGCATCCGTCCCCTGCCAGCGCCGGAGCCACGAGGAAGGGACCTGGGGGTCCTGTTGGATGGGGGTTGGATGTGAGTCAGCAGCGTGTGCCCTGCAGCCAGGAGGGTCAGCACATCCTGGGGGCATCAGCTCCAGCACTGCTGGACAGCGAGGGAGGGGATTGTCCCGCTCTGCTCCGGGCTGGGGCAGCCTTGCCTCCAGTCCTGGGGGCAGTTTGGGCACCACGATGGGGAAAAGGTCTAAAGATACCAGAGAGTGTTCAAAGGAGGGACACGGGAATGGGGAAAGGGCTGGAGGAGTCGCACGAGGAGCAGCTGAGGGCACTTGGCTTGTTCAGCTCGAGAAGAGGAGACTCAGGGGAGACTCCTCGGGGGCTGCAGCTTCACAGGAGGGGCAGCTCCAACCTCTGCTCTGGGGACCAGGGACAGGATCCCAGGGAATGGCTGGAGCTGTGTCAGGTTGGATATTGGGAAAGGTTCTTCCCCCAGAGGATGCTGGGCACTGCCCAGGCTCCCCAGGGAATGGGCACAGCCCCAGAGCTCCAGGAGCGTTTGGGCACCGCTCCCAGGGATGCCCCAAGTGGGATTTTGGGTTGTCTGTGCAGGGCCTGGGGTTGGGATCAGTGATCCTTGGGGGCCCTTTCCAACTCAGGGTATTCCATGATTCCCTAAAAGAAGGGATGGCAGATACCACCCAAGGCATCAGCAGCCTCCAGAAGGATTCAGGTGTGTGGACAACACCCCACACAACACCCCACACAACACCCCACACCTGCCCAGGGGGTCACAGCCAGCCCTGCTCCGCTCCTGTCACTGCTGCCACAACTCTTCTGAGGGGTCACTTCGGTAATGGTTTCATTTCAATTCAGTTATTTATTTTTCTTGCTCATTTATTGGTGGTTAAATACGAAGAGGCAGAAAACAAGAAATGCAAACGGCCCCAGAGAAGTTTGAAACCTTTCACTTGCTTAAATTTTCCCCAGAAAGGCGTTTTCCGCCCCAGACCTGGCGATTCTGCAGGCACAGAGGCAAATCTGCTCTCCACATCCCATGGATGGAAAACAGGAGAGAAAGGAATTATGAAGGATAAGAAGACAAAAATCACCTGCAATGCTACTCCAGTGTTGTCAAAGGTCTCAATTCACCAACCCACACCTCGGAATGCAGAGACTCCAGGGATGTTGTACAAGATCTTCCCATCAGAAGGTGCAAGGAAGACGGATCCAAAGGATCCAAGTTCCTTTCACGCCTCCCGTTTTTGGCCACTTCGAGTTTTTTTTACTCTCAATTCTGCAAAGAACTTTTACAATGAAGGTACCTGGGCAAGAAAACCAAAGCTCTGAGCAGGGGGAGGATGAGGGGCCTCAGCTGAACTCAGTCTAAAGAGGATGAGGGGCTTCAATTGAGCTCAGTCTAAGGAGGATGAGGGGCCTCAGCTGAGCTCAGTCTAAGGAGGACAAGGGGCCTTAGCTGAGCTCAGGGGGAGGAGGATGAGGGGCCTCAGCTGAGCTTTGTCTAAGGAGGATGAGAGGCTTCAGCTGAGCTCAGCCTAAGGAGGATGAGAGGCTTCAGTTGTGCTCAATCTAAGGAAGACAAGGGCCTCAGCTGAGCTCAGTCTAAGGAGGATGAGAGGCTTCAGCTGAGCTCAGGGTGAAGAAGACAAGGGGCTTCAGCTGAGCTCAGTCTAAGGACGAGGGGCCCCAGCTGAGCTGGGGTTCTGCTGCTGCTCAGGAGCTCCAGAGGCTGCGGCTGTGGCTGCAGCAGCCCCGGGTTGCTCAGCAGGAGCTGTGGCCGCAGCACGTGCTTGGAGTGACTCCCTGTGGCAGCCAGGCTCAGCCCGACAGCTCAGCAGCAGCTTTCACCCCCTTTTACCTCATCTCTTTGGGGTTTGGTTATTCCTGGCACCCAGGAACAGGCCCCTGGAGTGTGAAACCTGGAGCTCTGAGCCCTGAAGCGGCTCCTGCAGATACTTTGCAAGTGAAGAAGGGACAGAAAGGGCAGAGGAAGCATTCCCAGAACAAGGAGCACTGCTCCACACAGAGCCTTCAAACTCCCCCAAACACAGTGAAGCCAACAGCTTCATTTTGCTAAGGAGCATCCTGTGGTCAGAGATGGCCTCAGGACTGTTAAAGATGGGTGCTGGAGCCTCAGGATCATGAGGAATGGGTGCTGGAGCCTCAGGATCACAAGGGATGGGTGCTGGAGCCTCAGGATTGTGAGGGATGGGTGCTGGAGCCTCAGGATCGTGAGGGATGGGTGCTGGAGCCTCAGGCTTGTAAAGGATGGGTGCTGGAGCCTCAGGATCATGAGGGATGGGTGCTGGAGCCTCAGGATCATGAGGGATGGGTGCTGCAGCCCTGCAGTGGGAGGATCAGTGCTGTCCAAGGAGAAAACTCAGGATGCTGCTCTCCCCTTCTTCCAGATCTCCCTGTTTTCAATGTCCCATCGGTTTGGATGCCGAGGCCCCGCTGTCTGTAGTTAAAGGAGGAGGAAAAGCAGCTCCATGACAGCCTGCACACCTGAGCTCTGGCATTCGGGCAGGTGGATCAGCAGATTTCGGAATGCAAAAGCCTCCAGCCCCAGGACATGAGCACCTGCCCCAGACAGCACAGGTGCAGCCTCCTGCAGCCTCATCCAGCTCTTCCCAAAATCCCTGTCCATCGCTGTGAGCCGGCAGCATTTCACCCTCACGGAGCACAGTGCGAGTGAGAGGATTTCCTGAGCTGCATCCCTCTCCTTACATGGGAAATCCCGCATGGAAGGAGGAGGAGGAGGAAGAATGAATCAGCCCCAGCAGCCTGGACAAAGCCCCACGGAGCAGATTCCTGCCTCTCACACCGAGAGCCCTCGGCTCTGGAATTGCAGCCACACAGAGAAACTGGGTCAGGGAAAGCAGGGACGGGGAGGATGCAGCAGCTCCAGGTAGTGCCGGTGCTCCCGGCTGGCAGGGAAGCTGCCAGGGCCCAACGGTCACAGCGAGGAGGAAACGAAGGGAAAAGCAACAAGACATTCCCTCCTTCCCTGCATGAGCCCAGGCTCTGCCTGCCAGCCCAGCTCCCATGGAGAGAAGTCAGTTGGGAAGTGGATTAATTTCACTGGAAGGGGGAAAAGTCAGCATTTGTGACTCTAAACCAGTGGGGTGGCACTGGTGCAAGTCCCCACCAGCAGCCAGGACTGGGATCTCCCAGAGACAGAGTGGCTGGGAAGGGAGAAGAGCTTTGCCAAGGGAATTCCATGTATCCATGTACCCACCCAGAGCACAGAAATCCCTGTCCCCATGGAAAGGGGGAAGGCCCCAAATCTGGGACAGGCTCACTCCTGTCAGCCTCAGCCCCCACAGCACTACGGGGACAAGGGAGAGGAAAATCCCCAAGGAGCACAGATATGCTTTGGGATGGACCTGACCTTGCTCAGGATCCGGCAGCAGCCATTCCCAGCGTTAATTACTGGAATGCACAGGTGGAACCACGCCCCAGACAGCAGCTGCTTCCAAGGACACGAGGAGCACACGGACTGCGGGGAGGAGCTGGAGATGGAGAGGCTGCCTGGTGTGACTCAACGTCAGGTGCTGCCAGGTACCCGCCAGCACCCGAGCACGGGGGTCAGCGAGGACACAAACACTTGGACAGACACCACAGAACCACATGGAGAGCCAAGGACCTTCCCAAGTCCTCCACGCCCACGGTCTGATCCCGTGTTTTCCTCGGCACGTGCGCGGAGGTGACGCTTCCCGGGCTGGAAGCGTTCTCTAAAGAATTTAAATTCCACTTTCTATTTTAAAAAAGGGCCTTTCCATTCAAACCTGGCTCGGCTGTGGGTGCATTATCACGGCAACCACTCCCTCCCTGTCTGTCCCAGCATCAGACACCCGGAGATCCGGAGTGTCCAGGCCTGGCTGGTGACCCCTCGACCCCTCCAGCCCCTGTCCGAGGCGGGCCCGGCGTGGTTTGACATGAACCAAATCTGTCAATGGCTCAAGACAGACACGTGGGCAGCGCTGAGCAGGGAAAACGTAGCACGCTCCATTCAGCTCCAATCCCTGATAAATAATTCAGGAAGAGAAATGCCGCAATACAGAGCCCAGGAAGGTTTAAAAATAGACCATGCGCCGCTCCGGAGGAACGGAGGGAAGGAGAGGGGTGCCAGGAACGGGAGCACGAGGGGTGCCAGCAGCTCCACACCCCAATCCCAGCACAGGTGTTCACGTTCCCTTTTAGCTGGGAATTGAACCCAATTATTGTTCACACAGCAGCAGCGTTCCAGGCTGGATCCTGCCCTGGATCAGGAGCCCTGCAAGGAGGCAGAGTCCCAAAAAATGAGCCCCAGCAGGAGGAAGGATGTAGGTGGGTACTACCCCAAATCCAGCTGCGCTTTCATTCATCACAGCAGCTGCTGGACAACTGTCCCAACAGCTGTACCCCAAATTATATAAATAAAGAATATTGTATTTATAAAGAAAATGTATAAAAATACATAAATATACAATTTATCCATCAAAACTATACAAATATCATCCCACAAATGCCACTCCCAGTCAGGCAACAAGCAGAAAACTCTTGTCTCAGGATTCCATCACCCTTCCTGCATCCTAAAAAAAACCCCAAACCAACCCAACTTCGTGCTACCCTAAAATATCCAACTCTCTGAACAGTGTAGGTGTCACCTGGATTTTCGTGGTGGGGATTAGAACACTGAAAGGATGTAGCAAGATCATTACCAGCTCCTTCCACCTGTACAAAACACTTCCCATTCCCTATTAATTATTAATTAACCCCAGTCAGAGGTAGGGCCCCTTTATCCCAGTTTGCCACTGGGATGCTCTAACGGGAAAAATGAGCTTTCCAGGTTTTGCAGGAATACTTTGGCAGATGGCTGCATTCTCCCCTCCTCTCTCAGCTTCAAAAATAGCTCCAGAAAGACACGGATTTTTCCCTGCTTCCTCGTGAACAACGATCCCAGCTTCCCAAGGACTTGTGAGATGGGGAACTGCCACTAATAAGAAAATACAGAGTGAGTTTTCCCTAAGGAAAAATAAAATCGTGTCGTGTATAGGTGATTAAAAACCTAATAACTCTGGGCTCAGGGGCTTTCCATAAATATTTTGGAGTTTTCCCAACAAACATGAAAATAAATGCAGGGAAAACATGGCAGCAGCTGCTTTGAGGAGGCTCTGACAGGACACCAAAACTCCCAAAAAAGCTGCTGGTCAGTGAGGAGATGGAGGAGAAGCTCCCAACGCTCCCACTAGTGGCAAGTCAAGACTCCTGCGATCCAGAATCCACCCAGAATCCATCCACAGAAGCCGGGAATACCCATAAGGATTGACAGAGGGTTGGAATGAGATGAGCTTTAAGGTCCCTCCCAACCCAAACCATCCTGGGATTCCAAAATTCCCTGGTAAAAGGGAGTTGTTCTCACCAGCCCAGCAAACCTGCTGCTGAACCCTCCCAGTCACATCCCGCTGGGAATTTGGGATTTTCCCTTGTTCTGGGTTGCTGTTGGGATCACACTCAGCGGGAGGGGTTCACGTCCATCCAGGCAGTGCCAAGGACACCACCTGCTCCCCTAAATCCCACATCCCTGTCTGAATCAACCTGTGGGGGAGAGCTGGGAAAAGAAAACCCCAAAATGTTGGGATACAGACGTGTTTAAAGGGAGAGAGCAGGCTGAGGCTGGAGCAAGTCAGGGAGGCAGGACACAAACACCTCAGCATTCCCCACATTCCGGGTCTTCCTTTTCCATTTGCCCTCCTTTCCCCCCATCCAGGGTCAATTCCCAACACCACTGGCCTCAAAGCTCATGGTTGTTTGGATATAGGGAAGCAGGAAGGACGAGATCCTGCTGGGAAGGACACAAACACCTCAGCATTCCCCACATTCCGGGTCTTCCTTTTCCATTTGCCCTCCTTTCCCCCCATCCAGGGTCAAATCCCAACAGGACTGGGCTCAAAGCTCCTGGTCCTTTGGGTTTGGACATGGGGAACCAGGCAGGACAGGAGCCTACCGGGCATCACTGCATTCCCCATGTTCTGGATCTTTCTTTCCTGCCCGTGCTCCCTCGTTCCCCCCCATCCCAGGTAAAATCCCACCAGGATTGGGCTCCGAGTTCCTGGGATGGACACAGGGAAGCAGGCAGCACAGGATCCCATTTCCTCATGGAATTTCCTGCCTGAAGCCTCCCCGGAGAGGTCAGCTTCCAGGATAACACCTTCCCAAACAAAGCGGATTTTGTGTCTAAACTCAGCTCAGGAGAAATTAATTCCTCAAAGCAAAAGATGTCAAAGCAAGAGCAAAATTTAAAAAACTTCATTTAAAAAAAAAAAACCCTAAACGAGCTGCTCTGACGAGTGGGCTGGGCCTGCCCACACTCAATCATCCCCGAAATTCTCCGGGAAGCAGCGGTGACTCAGCCTGCGGCACACACACACAGCTCGTGCTCCCGATCCGGGATGGAGCTGCCCTTCCCAGGAACCCCTGGATCCCCATCCCGGCGCCCGTGCCGGGGAATCCCGGTGCTGACGGGCACGAGGGAGACCCCAGCCCATCCCACACCCCTCACCTGGGCTGCAATCCAGGGAGGGACAGATCCCAGCTGGGGTCGTGGGATACGAGGGAAGGTGCAAGGAAAGATGGAGGAGAGCTGGAGGGGAAGGAAACTCCCTGAGCGCGTTTGGGTTCAACAAGGCCAAGTGTTGGGTCCCGCATTTGGGTCACAACAACCCCGTGGAACGCTCCAGCTTGGGGGAAGAGGGGCTGGAAAGCTGGGAAAGGCCCTGGGGGTGCTGTGCCAGCAGCTGGACACGAGCCCAGGTGTGCCCAGGTGGGCAAAAGGCCGATGGCACCTGGGATTGTCCCCCCGTGCTGGCACTGCTGAGGCCCCTCCAGGGCTGGGTCCGGTTCTGGGCCCTCACGGCCACAGAGCCACCGAGGGGCCGGAGCGTGGCCAGAGCTGGGCCAGGGCTGGAGCAGCAGGAGAAGGGGCTGGAGAACTCCCGAGGGAGCTGGAAAGGGGCTCAGCCTGGAGAAAAGGAGGCTCAGGAGGGACCTTTTCACCCCACAACTCCCTGACAGGAGAGCGGAGCCGGCCGGGGCCGGGCTCTGCTCCCAGGGAACACCAGGANTTCCCCTGTCCTTCTCCAGATACACTCCAGGCACCTGGAGGTCTCTGACCTCTCCAAACACCGACAGGCACTTCCAAAAGCCATCCTTTAAAAGATTCAGACCAAGGTAGGAGCTGAATCCCCCTGTCCCACGCATTTGTTTCCTTCCAACATCCCCTTCCCTGCCAGGGCACAGAGACACCAACGCCTCCTGCTGTTTATTCCCTTGAGGAATGAATCTGCTGGGAGTTCTGCTCCTGCAATGATGGTGAGAGGCTCAGGATCATCTCAGCAGGCATTAAATCATTCTAACACGGGCTTCAACCTCTGCTGGAGCCTTTGGATCCAGCCACAAATGGATATTTGGGAAGAATTGAAGGCCAGAAAAGTGCCTTGGCACAGGAATGCAGGGGAAGCACCAGAGGTCCCGAATATTGGCAAGATCAGTTTATTGAGTTCCTCTTCAGCCAAAAAAACCCGCCCTTTGAAAAGTCTTCAAGGTGCCAAGCTGTGTTCCCTGCCTCTGGCTGCACCTCCTGCTCCAAATTATTTGGGAATAACACTGAGTGACCCAAACCTGCTGCACCAGAGCGATTCAGGTGGGAGAGGAGCTCCCAGAGCTGCTCTGGAAGTTTGGACACAGATCCCTCTGTGGTGCCTCTGGAGCAGCCACCTCCTCCTCAAAAACAACTAAAAAATAATCCATTTATTAAAAACGAACCCTGATCTGGCTCTAATTTAATATTAAATGAGATAAAGAGGTGAAGTGAACTGCAGAGGTGCAGAGAGAGGCACAAAGAGCAGGGCTGGGAGCGGTGTCTCCTGAGAGGGGTGGTTTGGGAACCTCAAAGGGGTGGTTTGGGAACCTCAAAGGGGTGGTTTGGGAACTTCAAAGGGGTAGTTTGGGCACCTTCCCCCCCAAAATCAGGGGTTTGGAATAGCAGCACTGCCACGACCTTAAATTTAGCAACACAAATGGCATCACTGCCATAAGGGGAACTCGATTCCGACGGGGGATCCGGTGTCACAGCCAGCACCAGGGGTCCTGTGGAACAGCTGGAAGGAGGGATTGGACGTGGATATTCTCCACTGCTCCAAGGCAGCACTGAGCCACAGGGGCTGCTTCTCCCTCAGGAATTCACCCATCAGCACAGCAGTTTCCTTCCCCTTTGGGTCAGTTCGCCAGGCCCCTCTAATCAGGGAATCCTGGAATAGTTTGGGTTGGGAGAGACCTTAAAGCTCATCCAGTTCCAGCCCATCTTCCACTATCCCAGCTCCAAGGTCTGGCCTTGGACACTTCCAGGGATCCTTCTGACCCCTTTCCCAGCCAGGTCAGACAACCAGCGACAAGCACCAGGAACAAACAATTCCTGTGAGGCTGAGCAGTGCTGCCCTTTCTCCCAACACTCCAGGAATCACCAGAATCCCAAATCCTCGGCCCACAGTTTCCCAGGCACAGGGATTCCAGCTCTGTGGAGTTCCCCACTCTGGTTTGCTGCATGTCCAGCAAACGTGGCCAAAAATCCACCTTGTTCCCCCCAACACCTTTCATCAGCGCTGCAGAATCACCAAAATATTCCAGTATTTCCATGGAAAAGCTCCTGCGTCCCTGAGCTCGTCCATGGTGGCCTTAAGAGGATCCCTGCAGCAACAGGTCACCGGGATTAGGCAGAGGTAAATCAGATCCTGGGATTAGGAACCAGCACAGGGAGATCTCGGACAAGGGGAGGGAGGTGGGGCCCGCGCCAGGTTTGAGCCAGGACACCAAACCGGGAGCCAGGAATTTTAAATTCCTCAAGAGCCGACATGTTTGGGAACGAACAACGAGGATTCTGGTGATGTTCCTTCCCCCCAGCTGCATCTGCTTCCATCAGGAGCTCAGAAGCACAAACTCCTACCAGCCCATTTCAAAAAGACCTGAGGACGCTTTAATTAATGCTTTAATTAACGTCAACTCACCTAGGACACCTCCTGCCAGGAGACAGAAGCAACTCTGACCCTCAACCCAAATTCCTACAGGTAAAAAAGTCTGTAGGAATTTTTTTTCCTCCAAAAAAAAAATAAAAACACCCCTGGGAAGATTTAAACGGTCTCAGGGCCGAGAACACCGAAAAAGAAGCAACAAAACCACCTTTCCACGTGTCCCAGCAGCACAGACCCTCCGGACCCCTCCGAACCAGCACCTTCCCACCTGCTGGGAAACCCCAGGCGCGGGAATCACTGCCAGGAAAAGCATTTCAAAGCAAAGCCGTTGTCCCTGAGGACACCAGAACATCGCAGGCGCTCCCCGGCTCCGGAACGGCCGCGGGCTCCTCTCCCACCTGTGGCTCTCGGCCTCCCCAGCTCCGTGCGAGCCGAGCCATGGCACGGCCGGTTCTCAGCGGGATCTCCCGGTGCCGGGACCTCCCGTATCTCCCGTGCCAGGATCTCCCGTGCCCCCGGTGCCGGGACCTCCCGTATCTCCCGTGCCAGGATCTCCCGTGCCGGGATCTCCCGTGCCCCCGGTGCCGGCAGCTCCGGCTCCACGTGCTCCGCCAACGTGCCCGGGGCAGCGGCTCCATGAGACTGCTCCGAGCAGCGGCACCGCCAGGCCCGCAGAGCCCACGGGGAGCCCGCACCGAGCGACCCCCGGGAGGGGCAGCCCCGGAGCCCGCACCGAGCGCTCCCCGACAGGAGCAGCCCGGGAACCGCAAGGAGCGACCCCCGAGAGGGGANGGCCAGCGCAGGCCGCCCGGGCGGGGCGGCGGGAGGGGCAGGACGGGGAGGGGGGAGGGGAGGGCGGCCGGAACGGGGAAAAACGGGGAAAGAAACGGGAAAAAAAAAAAAGGGAAAGAGGAGGCGGCCCCTCCCCCGCGGCGTGCGCGCTGCGTCAACGCGCCGTGCGCGCTGCGTCATCATCCTGCGCCCGCGCGCCCGCGTTGCTGCGGCAACCGGAGGGACGCTGCGCGGCGGGGAAGGCGGGAGGGGCGTGGGGCGCCCCCTGGCGCGGCGGAGGGAGCGGAGGGGCGGCGCCTTTTATGGAGGGGGCGTGGCCAGGGCGGGGCTACGGTCAGGCTCCGCCCATCAGCCCTGACCCCGCCCCCCGCGCGCTGGAGTCCGGCTCTGCCCCCGCGGGGGTCCCGCAGCCCCCGGGATCCTCCATCCCCGGGTATCCCAAATTCCCCGGGGGTCCCACATCTCCCCAGGGATCCCACATCATCAGGGATCCCACAGCCCCCCAGGGATCCCACATTCGCCGGGATCCTCCATCCCCGGCGATCCCAAATCCCCCGGGATTCTCCATCCCCAGGTATCCCAAATTCCCCGGGGGTCCCACATCTCCCCAGGGATCCCACATCATCAGGGATCCCACAGCCCCCCAGGGATCCCACATTCCCCGAGATCCTCCATCCCGGGCGATCCCAAGTTCCCCAGGGATCCCACAGCCCCCCAGGGATCCCACGTTCCCCGGGATCCTCCATCCCCGGCGATCCCAAATCCCCCGGGATTCTCCATCCCCAGGTATCCCAAATTCCCCAGGGGTCCCACACCTACCCGGGGATCCCACACCACCAGGGATCCCCCAGCCCCCCGGGGTTCCTAGATCCCCAGGGATTCTCCAGCCCGGGGAATCCCACATCTCTGGGGATCCCTCTTTCCCAGGGATCTCTCATCCGCCATGGATCCCCTATGTCCAGGGGTCCCTCATCCCGCCGGGAATCCCCATCCACCTGGGATTCCCTTTCTCTGAGCATCCCTCATCCCCAAGGGTACCCCATTCCCCGGGATCCCTCATCCGCCGGGGATCCCTCATTGGCCGGCATCTCCCATCTCCAACGGCCCTTCGATCCCCCGGAATCCCCGTTCTCTGAGGATCCCCGACCCCCAGAGATCCCCTAGCCCGCGGGGATCCCTCACCTCCGTGGTCCCCACACCGCACTGGGGGCCTCCGGTCCACCCTGGATACCCCCAATGTCCCCGGGAGCCCCCACCGTGGATCTGCCTGGGCACCGCCGCGGTGGCACCGAGATCCCGGGGTGGTTGCCCCGCGAGCAGCGGCACCATCCGCCCGGCTCCACCTTAACCGGAGCGGCCGCGCCGCGCTGCCCGCGCCCGGGCGGCTCCGCGGGAGCGCAGGGGCGTTTATCTCGCCCGGGATCAGCCAATATTTGTGGCCACGTCAGGAGAACGAGCCCATCCTCGNCCCGGGCTCCCGCCGAGCCCAGTTCCGCCACCCTGCTCCGCTCCCTGGCCCCAGCGCTGCCGCTGGCTCGTCCCGTTCGGCTGCTCGGACGCTGCTGGAACCCCCGCGCTGTCCCCTCCCGCCACCGACGATGACGGTCACGGTGGCTCTCCTGCTCCTGAGCCTGCTGCGGGTGGCGGC
>VZRS01007266.1:0-108746 GCA_013398055.1 Ifrita kowaldi
CATGGCCGGCGCTCCGGGGGCCGGCGGCGGCGGCGGCGACGGGACCGGCAGCGTTCTCCCCATCTGCCCGTACATCTGCTCCTTCCCCGGCTGCGACGCCACCTTCAACAAGGCCTGGCGGCTGTCCGCCCACCTCTGCCGGCACACGGGCGAGGTGAGCCGTGGCGGCTGGGAGAGGGGGGGTCTGTGTGACCGAGGGGTGGCCGCCATGCTGGGACCTCGCGTGGGACCGGGCAGGCCGCTTCGCCGCCTCGGGCGTGCCAGAACACGGCGGGCGCTGCGGGTTGTGTCCGGGGCCAGGTGCGGCCGGGGCGTCCCGCTGACAGCGGCCTCCCGGGAGCGGCCGAGCCCCCGAGCGGGTGGGTTTGCCCCCTGGAACAGCTCCTCTCTTTCAGAGGCCCTATGTTTGCGATTATGAGGGCTGCGGCAAAGGGTTCACGAGGGACTTCCACCGCGCCCGACACCTCCTCACGCACACCGGGGAAAAACCATTCGAGTAAGGCCCAAGTTTTTACTTCTTAAGCTGGAGTGCGGTTGTCCGTAAGGAAAAGGAGTTAAAACGGTGGCACAGGGCATGCATGCCGAGCTTTGGTGTCATGGGCAGTGCCGTAACAGTGTGCACACAGGGTGGGATGTGGGCATCAAACTCCCTTTCTGGCAGTGAAAGGATGATCTGGTGTAACAGATCCTTAAAGGAATGGGCAGATCTCCCCCAAGAATACATTATTAAAAAGCTAACTTAGCCTCTGGCTTTTAGTTTCTTCAAAGCAAACTTCTGTATTTTGAGTTGTGAGTTTCAGTAATTCTTCTGTGTGTTCCTCTAGTACAGTGATTTCTGTATCTGCCTAGGGAACAAATCACTGTTTGACAGCAGTGATAAAAAACGGAGTTCGTTTACAGGTGCACAGCTGATGGGTGCAATGAGAAATTTGGAACAAAATCAAACATGAAGAAGCACATTGAGCGCAAGCATCAAAATCAGCAAAAGCAATATGTGGTGAGTAATTACCTTTGTACTGTACAGTGGAGGTTAAACAAACTCTTTTTTGTGTATCTGGTGAAATACATCAGCTTGTTATTATGTGGTACTTGTGTAAGTTCAAATGTCATGTCTGGAATTTCAGCAAACACGTGAACTGAGCTGTCATTATTTGGCCTCTAATGATAACTTAATTTCCTCAATAGTGTGACTTTGAAGGCTGTAACAAGTCTTTCAAGAAGCATCAACAACTTAAAGTTCATCAGTGTCACCACACCAATGAACCTCCCTTCAAGTAGGTGGATAATTTTAATACTGAACATTAGTGATTCCATATAAACACTGTGGATGAAAATAGGTGCTTTTTCTCAGTCTTTTCATTGATGTGGCAGTAAAAAAATAAAGATAAATCAATTTGTAATCAGGACTGCAAGTATATATCTTGTACTAGTCCTTTTCTCACTGATCCGTTTTGAGCAACAGTCTTGATACTCTGTAACTTCTGCATTCCAGCAATTCCAGCATTTTTGTAAAAAAATAGCACAACGCTCCCCCCCACCACCAAGTTTTAGTTCATAGGTTGAAATACAAGCATAAGAGCTTGCACAGTAAGGAAGAATGCAGCTACCTGTATTTCCCGGTAAAAAGCAGTGACTTGGCTGACAGTGAAGTGAGTAGCACCTAGAAAAAGAGGAGAGACTTGGACATTCATCTCAGAAGCTGCACATTGCAACTCCATTTGGGTAACACATCACTATAGATCTGCTGAAAGCAAAGTTCAGTCTTGTATTTCTTGCAGGTGGGTCACACTTAACATGAGTGTTCATTCCACTGAAGTGAAATGCACTACTATGGTTGGATGACAGACAAAAATAGTCAGTGCTCTGCTGTGCCTCTGGCTGCTGGTTCTGTACAAGCCACGTAAACCTTCCACTTTCTGTCTGTCTTTTATGTTTGAAGAACCTGCTGTGTAGACATAATACAAGTATTGACTTTTTAGCTAAAGCTCAACTTGCTGTATACGTGGAAATTATAGTATAGTTCTAACTCTCAAAGGCATCCAAGTCTATTTAAAAATACTATGGAATTTACTTTTACAAGGTGGGGACACACTGATCTCTAGGCAAAGGGAAACTTGGATTATTTAATTCATTTTGATTACTCTTGACTTCAAGAACAAAAAATACACAGATACAGTGAAAGAAATGAACCCGCTGTATTTTGTACCTAGATGTAATAAAGAAGGATGTGGAAAGTGCTTCTCTACTCCAAGTCGGCTAAAACGACATGAGAAGATACATGAAGGTAAAACTGTTTTTCCTTCCTGCTTAAGTTATGCTTCAGCAAAGAAAAAGGACTGCTTCCAGTGCAGAGTATGCATGGATGCATGACAAACGTGGAAGTGTTCTGGGCCTAGCGATCCAAACAGACAAGACAAGAACACCCTTTTTGGGTAGTGAAGTGGGATACATCTGCAGGGCATTGCAGTGTTCAGTTACGGTGTGTTTGTGGCAGGCTGAACAGAGCTCAGGATTCCTTATTTCTTCTTCTGAGGCGCTTCCTTGTCAATAATCCATCTTTCGGAGGTGAGCTGATGGTTAGGACATTAGCCTGGACCTCCAGAGCTTAGGATCAGTTGCTAGTTCTGCCACAATTTCCTATGGAGCCTTGGCAGAACGACATGTATTTTTAGTTATTAATGAACCTATGTGAGAGGTTTTTAAGTGAAATCATCATGACATGGCCATGTATGTTTGAGCTAATCCTGCTACACTCCTATCCATTCTTTCTTTGACAGATAACCAGTTTTCCAGTGATAGGAAAAAACCAAAACCAAACCAACCCAATAGACTAGGAAGACTACCCAGAAAGCTGTGATTTGTACTGTGATTTCCTTTTTTTAAGACAAGGACTTGTTCATAGTTTTTTGAGCGCTCCAGTCCTGGGATTTAAATAGTGTTGACTTTCTGTGGTTCCTGCCTGCTTGATAGAACGGTAGAATCTCTTTAGACTCTGGAATATTACTGTATGGTCAATATTTTTTTTTTAATATGCAGGACAAATATTTATATAGAAATAATATATATTATTAGTTATTTTCATGTATTTGAGAGAAAGTGTATGGCTGGGAGGAAGTAGCTTTACTGAAGCAAGGAGAGAGAGTTTCACAAAATCATTCAGGTCAGAAAGGATCTCAGAGGTCATAGGTCCAGCTCCCTGCTCAAGGTGGGGCCAGTTAGACCAGGTTGCTGAGGACTGCATCCAGTGGTGTTGAATGGTTCCAGAGATAGGGCTTCCACAGCCTTTCTGGACAACTGGTGTCAGTGATACATGGTTTCTTACTTAAAGCTGTTAGGATTTTCTCTTGTTCTAATTTGTGTTGATAGTTTGTTGTCTCTTATCCCATTCCTGTGCAGTTTGGGAGGAGACAAGGAATAACTGGCTTTTAATTTTCAAACACTGAAAGTGGAGTTCCCCCTTGTAAAACTGGGCTGTGTTTGCCAGACCCTTTGTGATTGTAAACATCTGTCCTGTCCAACAGGCTACGCATGCAAGAAGGAAAACTGCTCATATATCGGAAAAACTTGGACAGAGCTTCTGACACATAATAAAGTCAGTCATACAGGTAAATTCCAAATGCTTTAGTAAACTTATGATACAAATATGAAACCAACTGCTAATCTGGAGTCCTTGCTAAACTAATTTCATCAATTTGTCATTGTGTCCCAACTTGTCTAACTTGATTGGTGAAATGACTGCCACTCCAGACCTTTGATGAAAATTCTACTCAATATACTGATTTAGCTTTGTGATTCAGTTAACAAAAATTGTTTACAGTAGGATTTCAGATCTGGATAATTCATACTGCATTATCCTCCTGAAGTGTCTAAGTTCCTTGCATTTCATGTTGATTTTCGCATTGTTCTAGCGGACCACTAGGGTTTCATTCTGAGCTTCTGTAAGAAATTGTTAATTTATACTCTGCCTTTCTTTCTCCCACTCAGAGCCAATAGTTTGCAGTGAGTGTAACAAAACTTTGAAACGGAAAGATTACCTCAAGCAGCATCAAAAGACACATGCTGTGGAGAGGGAAGTCTACCGCTGCCCCAGAGAAGGATGTGAAAGAACTTACACAACTTTATTTAACCTTCAAAGCCATATCCTCTCTTTTCATGAGGAGAAAAAACCATTCTCTTGTGATTATCCAGGCTGTGGAAGAGTGTTTGCAATGAAGGTATGTATTTTTTTTAACTGTCCTTATCTGAATCACATAATCTGAAACTATAAACTTAACTCCTTTTTTTCTTTCCCCCCTGCTCTTTGTAACTGTAGCAGAGCCTAGCAAGGCACGCAGTTGTACATGATCCTGAAAGGAGGAAGCTGAACTTGAAAGTAAGTTACTTGGAAAAGTCTTCTCAACCCTACCCTGTCACTACAGAGGAGGGTAAACGTTACCTGTTATAGAATGGGACTTCAAGCAGGAAAATAATACCTAGTTAATTTGTGAGATCCTTAATTTATGAAGCTCCTTTAGCTAATGCAGTCCTGGCCTGTACATTGATTTCTTCTTTCCCCACCACAACAGTAGTCTTTGCTCCACAGCTGTGTTAAATTTACTAATTCTGGATCTTCTTCTGCCAGGCAAAGCGTTCTCGGCCCAAGAGGAGCTTAGCCTCTCGTCTCAGTGGCTACACTCCTCCTAAAACGCAGCCAGGAAAGGATGAGGTTGTCATGGAAAGCAAGACAGTGGATAAGCTCGTGGAAAATGGAATACCAACTGTTGAAATTCGGACTCTGTAGCAAAGGTTAACTGAGACAACGTTCTTCATGGAATGACCAATGCAAAGCTCAACAATAACTTTATCTAAAGATAGTATTTTATTTTTTAATAAATTAATATTGTTTACACTGCTTCAGAAAGTCACTGATGCAACTCATTTGACTTCAGATCTTCATTTTCATCTTTCTTTACAGTATTGTTTTTCTTGATTTCCATCTTCTGGTGTTCTTTCAACTCTTTGTCAGACATGTGCCTCAAAATGCAGGTACTCACTCCTTCTCTAGCAACTTTTGGCTTGGAAAGATAAGTGGCTTTCTCAGACACAGTCTCCAAAATTTGATCAAAAAGCATGAGCTAAAAAGGAGGAGAAAAATGGAACTAAATGAATGCACAAATACAGGCAGAAAAATATTTCAAGCTGCTCTGTAATAACATGATCTCCTGCATAGTTTAGCTATTAGCTGAAACAAGCTCGTCCTGGTTTGAGCACTTCACCTTTTCCTTTCTTAACTGTTTGTTCTTTACTCATAAGCAGGTTTAGGCAAGTCACTAGAGGGGGATTCAGCCATTTCCTAACACTAATTCACTATAGACATTGCCAGGAAAAAAAATCTTGCATGGAATATTTATAAAAAATCCATTTGTGCAAATGACAGTGAAGTCTCAAGGCCCTGCAATTTATACTGGCAAGTTGCCATCAGCTCCCTAACATTTTTAGAGATGTTCACGTTGCCAGTCTTGGAACACCATTCCAGCAGTTTTTTATGTAGCAATGGACAACTAACCTTAGCCAAAGTTGCACAAATGCAGCTCCAGAAGAACAGCTGGTGAAATAATCCAGCTAAAATACAGACAATTTTTTTTAAACCTCACTTTTAAATTTTTCAGTGGGTGAGCTGGCTAAAGCCACAGATAACAAAATTTCACTTGCCCCATTAATAAGGTGGTGCTGCATAGGAGTAGGAACTGCTCAGACTCTGCTGTCCAAGCCAGTGTTGCAGCTGGATTCCTAAGGAAGCATGATGTTTGAATTGTCTTTCTGGGCCTACTTCTCTACACCAGTGTTAGAACAGGAGCAGCTTAAGGCAGGCAACCATTACTCGCATGGAACCTAGATCTTCACTGAGATACTAAAAATCGTGGCAGTACTAAATAGGGAAGGTCAGTACAGCTGCAGCTATTTAATGACACTGACCGGTCCAACCTTCAGGAGTGCACTTACCATGTCTGTGCTGCTACCTTTTGCTTGCCGGATGGTAACCTTAACGTGGTGTTTCTTTTCAATCCACTGTGCTATCTGTTTAGTCTTGGTCTCTAAGTCGTTCTTGGCAATAGCTGAAGAAAAGGATAACTCCTTCTGAACCACCCCTGTTTAAAACAGAATGGAAACTGCATTGGCTTAACATTGGACAAACCTGTACTAGTTGCTCTCTTTTATCAGCTTATGGTGCTTTGTCTGCTTGACTCCCTCCCCCATGCTGCTTCCTCAGAGCACCCCAGTCTCACTGTCTCAGCACACACCACTCTCACCTTAGAGGGTGCCTACTTGATACTCTCACACTCACTGCCATAACTGGGAGACTGAGTGCTTGTCTGAGGCACACAGGGAAATCTCTTCAGGGTGAGAAGGCTTAAGGTATTTTTAATTACAGTCTTGTTCATATGATCCACAATGTGGGTCTAACGAACAGGTAAGCATTGGATCTGGAATTAAAGACTTAGTGTGCAAATTCCTGTATTCTGCACATAGGACAGCTGAAGGTAAAAGCTCTGACGTTAGATAGCTCTTCATCTCAAGCCCATTTTATTGAATGGTGAAGTGCAATATTCAACTGGAAGTACGACGATGCCTTGTAATATATTTGAACTATCCACGGTCTCTTCCTCCTTGAAGTTTCTCTAAAGTAGTCACCACCTGAATAATGTTTTTGTGGTTTCTTTAACAGAGCAACTCATTACCACAATACTGCTCTCCTCTAAAATCAGAACTCTACCCAAAGCACAGCTATCTTCGTTAGCCTGAGGATAAGAGAGGATACAAGGTCACACACCTTTTCTAAAACCTCTTTGCCAAAGTCAGTTTGTTAAACTGATGGAGCAGGCTGTCTTAAGAAAAAAACCAAACTGAAAAGTGTTCAATATCGAAAAAGTTTTCTCACTCTGTACATGAAAGGGCTCCAGACTTTGTCTTCCTGGCAGCAAATGAGGAAGAGAGTGTTTCTTGACTACTGGTGACAAACTATGCAATTATGTTGGTGTATCTGCTCCTTAGTTTGTAAAAACTGCCTGTCACTCTATGCCTTAGTAAAAGAACAGAAATTCAGTGAGTTTCATGGAACCAGAGCCTAGTTACATTCACTCAAATAAAGGTATTTTTTTTTAAAGTAGCAGATGCCAAAATAGCAAATCCTGAGAGGGCAATAGAAGGCTTCTCTGGAAGACTGGACTAATCCAAAATTTTGTTTTCACCACTGCAAATCCTTAATAGCGTGGACTGCAGTGACATTACTTTGGATTTACACAAATACAAGTAAGAGGATTTAATCTGCTGAAACCACTTTTAGTGCAGCATTTTTCAAAGTCCTCAGTGTTGCAGTGTTTACAATGTACATACCTGGCTTTAGACTTGCTTTTTTCTTCTCTGCACGTTTAAGCTGTTCTTCGTGAATCTGCTGCCCAGTCATTAGTCTGTAAACTGGAGGTTCTACATTCTCCCGAAGCAGAACTAGTTTCAGGCCATGTTGATCCATAAGTCTGAGTGCCTCTGCTCGGTGCATGTTTCCTAAGCTCTCTCCATCCTGGTTGATTACATGCAAAACACGATAGGGAATTCTTCGCCCGACACTTCCAAATGCTGCTTTCTTTTTTGGTTGCGCGTGAGATTTTTCATCTGTACAAAATGGTTGAGTAAGCCCAAACACAGCTGACTCCCTAGGGTCAGGTACCACTATCCAGAATGGAGAAAAGAGCCACTTTTGTGCTGTCTGTGTCAGAAGAGTGCCAAAGAACCTTTCTGCATATCTGTTCTCATTTCTGGTTGCTTGACATAAATGTTTCACTGTGCGCAAGGCAGTCATTCTGAGGAAGAAGAAAAAACAAGTTACCCCATCAGTCAGATTTTTCTAGTTATATTAGAAAGACTTGACTCCAGGTCAGTAAACCTTAGTGTTTGTAACTACTCTTTTAAAATGATACATGGTGTTCCTATACAGAATGAGCAATCAACAGTCATTTTACCGTAATGAAGGGATTTAACCCAGAGAGAAAATATGAAAATTGAGAAAAATTTGTGAGTTGATGTTACCTTCAGCATCTTAATATCTGAGCCTGAACTCCTTTAAAGGATCCAATACTTCTAGTTTCTTTCTCCTCACATCCAAATTTAAATTTAAATAAATTGTTACAGGCATCTATCCTGACAGGGTACTCACACAGCTATAAACTCTCAAACAGGCTTCAAAATATACCCGTGCTTGAAGACTAGTGAAACTCATCTTTGAGACATTTCGTCCCCTGGATTTTTTTTCCCCCATTCTTCCCTGGTTCATGAAATCTCCCTGGCAATTTTGGAGCAGCTGACCATTACTTGCATTTTGTTCAGACCTTCAGAAATTGTCTGTTTTCTAACAGCTGCAAAAAACTTTAGAAATAAAGAGCGAACTGTGATCATTCTCTGCAGGTTTTGTATTTTATGTTTAAAAGGGAGCAATTGCAGGAAAAGCCAAGGGTGATGCAGGAAACCAAAGACAAGTTATACCAGAGGAGTTGGGAAGAGTGTGACCTCTTTAGCCCAGGAAGGAATGTGACTCCAGTCTATAAATACATGCATGCATACACATATATACACATACATACATACATGACATTGTGTAAACGTGTATCCATGTGCATACATACACATGGAAAAGGCATTAAGCATCACCAAGGATACAGAGCTGTTTGTAATTCTAAGCAGTGTTGGCACAGGGACAAGTAAAATGACCTGCCTGTGAATAAACTTAGTCTGAAAAGGGGACTTTCTGGAGCCTGGGATGAACTTCATACCTCAGCAGTAGGGACAAAGTCCATGCAAACTGCTTGAAGAAGGAGCCAGATGAGTTCACGAACAGGGCAGTCTGATAACAGCTATGTGCTACAGCTGGATCTGGAACTCAAGCTAGCCACAGGGCACAGAAGAAAAGTAACAGGATATCCACAGCAGTCTAAAATCAGCTGGGAGAGCTACCGGCCCTTCCTGCCCCGGGCTCTGCCTCTGCCAAGTCCAGACCCGTGTGAAAACAGCTTTTTGTCTGGCTGTGACAACAGCCCTACGACTGAACACCCACTGCCAACACCTAAGTATCTTTGTGCATCATCAGTGCAGCCACCCAAAAGCCACGATGTCCTTATTTTTTATATAGTTTCATAAACCAGCTCTGGATCATGCACTGCAGACTTGGTCTGCAATCCAGGCTCCACTGCTGCATTATTAAATGATATAATTAAATTTATCTAATTTATCTTCCATTCAGAGGAGCCTGGCTTGCCTTTAAGAGCTACTGATTTATAAAACTAAGTAACAGTACCAGGAATGGAATAGCACCTTATTTTAAGGAAATGTTGATCTTGCTCTGCTAACACACGGTGTTGCCTTTATTCTCCTTCATTCTCTGTTGCTATTTAAATCTAGTAAATCCAGCCTTAACTGTGTGAAAGAAAATAACCCTCTTTTTTTAATGGAAGGGTTTTTCTTCGCGTCACACGGCAGGTACGTGTGTTTCGCGTCGTACATTTCGGTCATGTTTGTGTCGGCTGGGTCGGCTGACGTCGCTGGGTGGGAGCTCCAAGGAGCGGGCAGCTACGGGCACACCGGGAACCGCAGGAACAGCCGTGCTTCCCGCGGGAGCAGCCGCGGCTCCCGTGCGGGGCGGCCGTCACGGGAAGTGGGCTGCTTCCCGCGGGTGCCCGTCCTGCAAGCAGGGAAGAAGGGCTGTGCCTGGGGGTGTGACCGTGCCCCGTCGTGCCCGGCTGTGCGTGCGGCGGAGGGCACTGTGCGTTCCTGCGGCGTGCCCGTGTGCGCGACCCGCGGCTCCCTGGGACCCTCTCTTACCTGCCGGCCTGGCCGGGCTGGGCCGGCCCGAGCTGAGCCGCCGGCCCGCCGCAGCAGCCGAAGGACCGGCCCGAGCGGCCGGGAAGTTGCGGAACGCCCCACCTCTCCCATTTCCTCTTCCTCCTCCTCCTCTTCCTCTTCCTGCTTGCGCGCCTCCGCCTCCTGTCCCCGCCCCGGGCGTCCGCGCGTGCCCGCGGGCGTGAGCGCGCCTGTGCGGGTGCGCGCCCGTGTGAGTGCGCGCGGTGCGAGCGGGATGCGAGCGGGATCCGTGTGTGCCTGTGCCCCGCTCCCTGCGTGCTCCCTGTGTGCTCCCGCATTTCCAGGCCGGCACACGCGGTGTGCCCCGTTCCGTGTGTGCGGCTGTTGGGGGCTGTTGTTTGCCTGCATCGCTCTGTGGATTCCCGGTGTGCCTTTGCTGCGCTGCGCTGGGTGTGAGGACCACAGCTGGGACAGGGTTCCCGCTGTGCCCAGGGGACATCCCAGCAGAGCGGTTTGTTGCTGTGAGCGGGGTTTATGTGGGTGCTGAGTGCTTTGTGTGTGTGTTGAGGCATAGAATCATAGAATTTGGAGTTGGGTTGGAAAGGGTTTTTAAAGCTCATCTACTCTAATCCCCCTGCAGTAAGCAGGAGAGCGGGAACATCTTCAACTCGATCAGGTTGCTTAGAGCCCTGTCTGTCCTGACCTTGAATGTTTCCTGGTATGGGGCATCCACCACCCCTCTGGACAACCTTGTGACAGTGTTTCGCCACCTTCCTTGTAAAAAACTTCTTCCTTACCTCTAGTCTAGATCTAACCTCTTTTAGTTTAAAACCATAACTTCTTGTCCTATCGCTACAGGCCCTGCCAAAAACTCTGTTCCCGTCTTTCTTATAGGCGCCCTTTAGGCACTGGAAGGATGCTGTGAGGTCTCCCCGCAGCCTTCTCTTCTCCAGACTGAGCAGCCCCAGATCTCTCAACCTGTCTCCATAGGAGGGGTGCTCCTCAGAGCATCTCTGTGTCCCTGCTTTGGAGTCGCTCGAGCAGGTCCATGTCCTTCCTGCGCTGGTGCCGCCAGAGCTGGGTGCAGCCGGGCTGTGTGGCACAGAACCTCTGTCCCCGTCCCCAGCCGGGGGGCTGCGGGCCGGGCTGCGTGCGGGGAGCGGGCAGTGCACGCCGGAGCTGGGTCTGCAGGGGTCAGCAGCGTGTGCGGCTCCGCAGCTGCGTGAGTCAGTCCGAAAGCGTCTCGGATGCTTGGGTTTGTTACCTTCTTTGGTAGGAGGCTCTGCCTTGGGTTTGTGAGCTCCTCCATCCAATTTGGAGACAGAAACATTTGAAAGAGAAGCTGAAATTCATGTGCAAGCATCATGTCCCCAGCTGTAAGGAACACGCTGAGGCAGTCAGCCGCTGAACAGCACGGGAGGTTGCTGTTCCTCTGTTGCTCTGGAGACACTGAGGTGTGCTGAGGACCTCTTTCAGAGCCCAGGGGGTCGTGTCTATCGTGTTTAGCCAGCCGGGCGGGAGCTGGAACAAAGTGTGCTTGTGTTCGGAATTTAGTACAAAATGGAAGCAGCTGGGCGGAAGGCCTTCTCTGCTGTCCTTCCTGCTTAAAAACAATCAGAACTTTTTAGCTTATATGCTTTAGGCCACAGCTAAGTGACCCCTCTTTCCTGTCCCCCTTTTCTGCCCAGGAGGAAGAAATGCAATGAAAATCTGATCTTTATCTTTTCGGGTTATCTTTATCTTTTGGCCTATCTGATCTTTAGCTTTCTGTTCTTAACTGTGGTCTTAGAACGGTTTAGTTGCATGTGCTTGCTGTTTTTGATTTGTCATTGTGGTACACACATGTGAAAAAAGGTCTGTCATTGCTTCGTGCTCTCCATCTTCACAGAAGACGTCATGTGGTAACTGTGTGCAAACCCAGAAAACTTTACTAAATCAGTTCAGAATCTGAAGTTCATTCATATCACCTTATCCTCGTTAGAACTCCTCGCCTGCAGTAATGAATTTGGAAAAATGCCAGTAACAGAATTGGCCAAGTAGATGGTGAGCTGTGTTAAGAGCCTGAATGACAACTGTAGCTTCTCCTATTATATGCAAATAGAGCCGGGTTTTTCCATCCTGCTCTTTTGTGCCTTTTTTTTTATTTCACTCAGGCTTGATGTCTTTAGAGTTGTAAGCTCTTTGGGAGCAGGGATTACCATCACTTGCATCAGTAGAATGCCTAAGAAAACCAGATCTCAGTTTGATGCTATTGAAACATAAATTATTGAAATTCTACAGTATCCAGTTGTGGAGAGTGAGATATTCCACAATAAGAAAAGGCGAGACAAAAAAGGTTTTTACTGCTCTTTTCATGGTCTGGAAATCAAGTGTGGAATTTGAATAAGCATGAAGGGAAATTTTGGCAGAGCTGAAGCTTGGAGAGATGTTTTTTTCATCATCAGCTCTGCAATATGCATTAGAAGAGAGCTTGTCAGCAGCCCCGCTTGCAGTTAGCTACTATTGCCACTCCGAGAACCATCCCCATAAGACAGATAATTTTCAGGAGTGTTAGTAGCAGCAATAAAGCTAATAATCCTCTTCACTGTGATAAAAACTACCTGCATGAAAGCAAGGTACTTCACAGCATACAGCTCACATTCCTTCTCTCTCCCTGTTATTTAATTCTGTTAAGTTTAAACCTGATGCTTGTTTTACTTCATGCCTTTCTAATTAAATTTAGTGTGTCAAGAAATAGTGCAGCCTTCTCATGCTGTTTGTCCTCAATTAACTTGATCTTTCTGGGGGTTCGTTGTGCTCTTTCTCCTTGTTCTTTGTCTCATGTCTGTTTACACTGTAATTGTCCTGGGGCCATGTTTTTGTATGTGCCTGCCACAGCGAGACTTGCAGTCTTAATTATTTGAAAGACACTATCATAATGAGTGCAGTTAATAATAACTTTCTTCCTTCTACTTTGCCTGATGCACATCATCCTCTGCCCACCCTTGACAATACACTCAATCGTTTGTTTGCTTTTTAAATCCCAAATCTTCATCTGCCTTTTTTTCTTTTTTTTTTCATTTGACATTTACTTACAAAGTTGCTTTCGCTTTGTTATTTTTTATGCCATATTAAGGCCTGTTCTGCTAGACCTTGTGCCGAACCGTAGACATTTCATTCCCCAGATAATTTTAAATGCAAATACATGAGAAGGGGAAAGGATGGGTGGATGGAAAGGTTTCTTGTCCTCGTACATGAGCAGTGCAGTGATCTGCCAGTGTGGATGTTATTAATGTTAGTAATTATTGTGAGGCTCAAGATGCTGCTGAGAAGTTTCTTCCACATTAACAACTGATCTCTGGGGGATGGTTTCAATGTCCCCTGAGGATGCTGGTTCCAGGCCTTCTGTGTTTTGGGGTTAATTTCAAAATCAAAGAATCACAGAATCATCAAAGTTGGAAGAAACCTTCAAGATCATCTAGTTCAGCCTTCAATTCAGCACCAGCATAGTCCCCCCTAAAATCTCCCCACAAAGCTATTCATTATGGGTACAGTGAGCAGTTTGTGATGCCCAGCAGAGAGCGAGGATGCCTTTAGCTGTGTGACAGTGTGTTCACCTGGAGACCCAAGGCTATAGTTTACTGTCATTCAAACTTCATCACTCATTTTGTGGGAGCAGGAAGCAAGCTGCTGAAGTGCCTTACACCTGCAAGGAGCTCTTACCTGCTGACTCTGGGTGGAGGACTGGTCTTTCCTTGGTCCACAGTGAATATCTTGCTGCTGCCTAAACTGGAGCTGTACTTATGAATATCTGGTCAAAAAAATTTCAAGTGCCAAACAAGATCGTCAGGAATTTATTACTGATATTGCGGGGTTTATGCTATGCCTGGGACCCATGGACATGGAGCAGTAGCAGTGGGTGGGACAGCAGGTTTTTCCAGTCTTATTACTAAATCTGTGATTAGTCTCCTTCACACTTGTGCTTACAGAAGTACTGAGCATCTGGAGGGCTACTTACCCCATGCACCTCTGTTTTCCTGTTTTTTCTGTATAATTCCCTCCTTCACAGGGCATTTCAGCAGGGGAAGACGTGGAGAGAGTCTCTTACTCCTCCCCACTCCCCACTCCTGCTGGCAGCTGGCATGGCCCCCTCCACCTTCCTGCTGGTTATAATCGTGGCTGTGTGTTTCTGCAGACCCCTGGTTCAGAGTGGGGCCGTAGCCTCCCCTTTACACTCCTTAGTATTCCTTTTCCCGTTAGTGTTTATAAAAGACTTTTGCACATAACCCAGATGAAAAACTCCCTTGTGCTGAACTGAGCATTGCCATATGGCAGAGAACACGTCAGAGTAAACATGTATTTAAAGGACACAGAAATTCTGGGTGTGTAGTAGGTCCAGATTTCTGGATCTGCAGTAGCTCATTTACTCCTTTTCCATCCACAGCTTTTGACAGTTGCTTCCTACACAAACTTCTCTATTTTTGTTCTAGCAAGAAACAGCAAAAATTAAAGCAAACCCAAAAATTTTGTCGTAGTGAGTGATAAATGGTCACTGCTGACTGATGCTCTGCACAGAATATACAAATATAGTTGAAACAGATTAAGTTTTGTTTGATTTCTGAGATCTGCCCCTGTTGTGGGAATTAAAACAAATCTTTCGAAGATGCATGCTCTGCCATTAAATTGCTTGGGCTGAATTACTGAATCCAGGCAAAGAACCAATTTTGCTCCCTGAAAAGCAAGGCTGACTGAATTTATTAAAATGTTAATCATAGAGCAAGCCTGTGGGTCCCTGGGGCGAGATGCAATTAGAGTTAAAACTTCGGAGTATAGAAAGTTTTTTAACTGTCTAGTTTTACATCTTGACTGTAGGGAGAGGAGTTTCCACTGTACATTGAAGACATTGTTCTACGGCCTTTGCAAGTTGTTGGGTTCAGCTGCGAAGATTTTAAAAGCTGCTTTTGTTGGCAGCCTAGGACACATCCGTGACCTTATTAAAGTGGAAGTGAAAGCTCTCTTCTTTTTTTTTTTTTCTTTTTTTTTTTTTTTTGCAACAGTAAATCTACTAATTTTACAGTCAGTTGAACAGCAATAGATTAATTTGTTTAAAGTCTGCATTCACAAAGAAAATGTGAACTTCGCTGCCTTGAATACCCGAAACTACAGTGCGATATTTAAAGGGTAGAAACTATTACAACTTGCCCTAGAATGGTCCAAGCAGTTCCCTGTCACCTGCTTCTCAGCACAGGTGCTGACCTCCCCGTCTATTCTATCCCTCCTGACAGACTAGCAGCCAGGCTGGGGCTTTGTGTGCAACAGAGAGCGCTTTTCCAATGACTGGGCCAGTTTTCTTCAGCAACCACAGGAAGCAGAATAAAGAAGAGGTTAAGGGCCACCACAAGGGTCAGAATGGGTTAAATTTAGTTAACATCAGAGGTTATAGCTTTTAACAAGAGCATGAAGGAAACTTATTTGAAGATGCAATTTGTTTCTTCTTTGTCAACCATTATTTTTTTTTACTCTATTGATAGTGACAGCTTAACAAAGTTTTTATACGCCAGGGTTTTCATCCTTTAGAGGATAAAGAACTGTGATGCAAAAAAGAGATGCAGGTGGAAGACTTTATAAAGCCTCCATGATTTTCAAATTGAGGGTTGAAAGTAGGCTCCCTGCGTGGCTAAGTCAAAAATAATTTGTAAATGTTAAAAAAAGTACACATTACGGACAGAGGAACTGCTTTTTTTTTTTTCCTCCAGTGTAGCTTGCCAAGAGTAGTGTTTTATCAGAAGCCTTACAATCTGCCTGATTCTGTATATATTTTTCCAAGGTAATCTTGTTTTCTTTTTTATCGTCCTCTAAGGATGATCAAAGTCAAATGCCTTTAACAACAGTCTTCGTCATCTCCCTTCAAGATATTTTAGTCTATAATGTATGATCTTGGGTTTTTTGTGGTTTTTTTCTCCCAATTTAGTGAAGAAGCAGAAACTGGAAAATGCACCCAGTGTAGCTGCAGTATTAGGTTCTCAGTCAAATTCTTGGAATGCAAAATGAGGAAAGTTTAAATCTTTCTGAAAATTATTGAAGAAAAGTAATTTTTAAACAGTTCAGTAGCATTTCTCACATTTTTGTACACAAGAGATCATCTTCTGCCAATCATTTTTTAATCAAAATTAATTAATAGAATCACTAAATTTTTTTTGTTTTATCCTGATACAAAGTAGAGAACTGAAATCAAAATTTAATTAAGTCTGATAATTTATAAGTACAAACAATGCATTTTGGTAGGTTTCTTTTTTCTTTTTAACATGTTTTCCTCAAGGGAAAAAAAAAGCTAATGTGACCATCCGGTCTCCCTATCCATCTGTCTCTCTGCAAGCTCTCTCAGCAGTTTTAATTGCTTGGACACTTCAGCCCAGTTTGGCAAAGAAATGGGAGCCTCACAGATATTGTACATTTATAATAACTATACATATTTCTGACAAGTTTTGTGAAAACAGTGGAGAGACCTTCAAACTGGTGTCTTGTTCCGGCAGAAGAGTTCATCTGCTGACCAGACCGTGTATGTATGTGGGCTGCCCAGGTAACACACCTGACCTGATAGTGGCCTTTCAGTACTTGAAGGGGTAGCCCTCTTTAAGTAAAAAAGAGGAAATTAACTTTTTACATGGGCAGATAGAGATCTGACATAGGGAATAATTTTAAATGAAAAGAGGAGGCATTTAGAGCAGGTATTAGAAAGAATGTTTTTTGCTCAGGAGGGAGGTGGGGCCCTGGAACAGGTTGCTCAGAGACGCTGTGGATGCCCCATCCCTGGAAGTGTTCGAGACCAGGTTGGATGGGGCCCTGAGCACACAATGTAGTGGGTGGCATCCCTACCTTTGACAGAGAGTTTGGAACTAAATGATCTTTAAGGTCCCTTCCAACCCAAACGAGTTTATAATTCTAGGATGCCATGATCGTCTACAGTCCACGATGTCTTTTGCCTTGCCAGCTGCTCGGGGGCTGCGTAGGTGATGTGTAAGGCTGAGGGGGATTTAGAGACGGGAGAAGGAGCCAGAACATTTTGATGGCAGTGGGATGATTTGGATCTATAATCCTGGTATTTGATACTGTAGGTCTGTTGTAGAAGATAGGAGGACTGGGAACTGACAACACAAGCCTCAACAATTCAAGTATCAGTTATTTCAGTGCTCATTTGCTCACAGGAGAAATTTCGTCTGATTTGTGGTGTCATTGCTATCAGTGTGACAAAGGCTTGAAACTTCCAATTCACTTCCTGTTAACTCAGGCTAGTGGTGGGTTCCCAGCTGTGTAACTGAGAGCTGGTTGTTCTCTCCAACCCCGAGAGGGTTGGATTGGGCCTTTTGGTGCACATGATCACTTTGACTTTTCTGGGAGGCTTCTGTTTGGGATCAGTTGGTATGAACTCTTCTGTTGGTGTAGAATTAATCCTTCCCTACGGGACAGCTAGCACATCTAGGGGAAGACTGTGCAGATCACAGATAGAAGCATTTGCACTGGTATGGTGTACAGGCAAGTGTATGGACTGTTTAGAGGCTAAGGACTAGAGAAGGGGAACAGGGAGCTGGAGAAATACAGGGCCTTCTCTGTCCCCAAAGATGGGGGAAATGGCACAATCCAGCCCAACCAGTTGAGCGTTGTGTACCCCCTCTGGCTTTGGTCCACACAGGGGCAGCCTCTGCTGAGGAGGTGACTTCGAAAGGCCTAACTGCAGTGAAAAACAAATGAGAAAAAGTATGGATCTCCACAGCCCAGACACACTGGCCTGGAAAAACACAACAAAAACTCCCACTTACTATTCTGCTCACAAGCTGCCACCAAAACTCAGCTGTGAGGAGAATAAGAGCATCTTTTTAAAAACGTAAAACTGTCTTTTTTTCTTCTTCTTCTTCTGAGCTGCTCTTACAGGCTTTAAAGCATTAATTTCAAAAGCTTCACAAAAGCAGCAGGCATCAAACAGTCCAGGCTGAGTGGAAGCTCGGGGAGGAGAATTGTGAAGTAAGTTGTGAGGGTGATGGCTGCAGACACGAAAGCAAGGTTATTTGTTTGTTACAAGTCAGTGATCATAGCTTGCTTTTAATGATGGAACAACAGAGAAGGAGAGTTAGAGCAGCACAAAGAGCCCTGGATTCATGCAGCCTAAAGTTCAGCTACATCTTTTGTCTCATGCTTCTGTTGTCTGGGTGATTCTTGGACTGGGAGTCAGGAGATGAGAGTTTTGACTGCAGTGCTGATGAGCCCTGTGACTTTGGACAAATCTGTTCATCCCTGTGCTTCTCCTCTCACCTTTTTTGCTCACTTAGAATCTCTCTCTCTTTTTCCTTGCAGTGTCTTCCCGCAGTTATACATCTGGACCATGGCTATCAGAATGCAGCTGTGCTCTCAGGTTAGGCAGTGCTATTGTCTGAGTGAACCATAAAGAAATATTGCACTGAGCGCTTCACTAGGACTCTCCTGTTATCTCGGGGCTTCACTGACAACCTTAATAAAATAAAAGTCCTTCAAAAGACAGTGTTCCTGCCTGCTGCCCAACTGCCTGCTTTTTCTGTAGCATTTTGAACAAGAAAAAACATCAATTCTGATCCCTGGGTAGTCAGAAAAAAAATGATTTATAGTATTTCATACTTCCTGATTATTGGTAACATATTTTTTGTTCCTGAAATCTCAGCGGTAGCTTCAGTAGTTCGCTCTGCCTAATTTTCTTCAAAGTGAATTATAAACCAGCATGCTGCTGTATATCTTACTCATTTTTATAGGTTTCCCTTAATTTTGCTCTTTTGTGGAGGTGCAGTTCATGTGCCTGAGACTAGGGACAAAGCCTCCTTCAGAATTAATAACACAATACCTCTGGAATCGACTCCAGTTTATCCCCATAAGGATGGGGTCCAGTGCCAGGCTAACTTGCTCTGCAATGTGATCTCAGCAAAATTGAGTGTGTTCTTGAAGTTCAGCTTCCCTTGTATGTGCTCCTCTACCTGGTCCACGATGTCAGCATCATATAAATAAACCCTACTAAGCTCTTGGGAAAAAAAATTGACATCCTTCAGCAACAAAGCATGCATACCAATAATCCATATCTGCCCTTGCATCTCCTTCTGTTCCAACCAGAATTCAGACTGGGTTTTTCCATGAGATCCTTAAGGAAACTCATCATCCAGAGTTTTGTGTTTCATGTTTTCCTACAAGGTTGTGTCTTTTTTTTTTTTACATCAGGTGTGCTCTCAGACAGCATCTACAACAAACCTCTCACAGCTGTATCAGCTTTCAGTGTCCTGCATAAATTGTCTGATCCCAGAGTTTGTGCAGTTGCAGTTCCAGATCCCGCAGTGCATTACCTCATGTTTAAGGTTGATAGTCTCCTTCCCCCTTCCCTTTTTCCCTCCCTCCACATGATACAGGGTTATAGGAGCAAGTTTGTGGCTTCAGGAGAAATGGCTGTCAAAGATAATGTAGTAGTTTGTGATAGAAGTGCAGAACTGGAGAATAATTCGGGTTGGAAGGGACCTCAGGGGGGTCATCTGCTCCAGTGGTATACTAAGAATTTTGGAGCATGACCTCAACTTTTCGTGAAAAAAAAACCCCTTACTTATCTGTGAATCAGTTCAGGAATCAGCAGGACCTGAGTGGTTCTAAGATGCTACCCTTTTACATTCTAATGAAGGTTGGAGACCCTTATGTATGCATTTTCTTAGAAGCAATTACAGTCCTACAAGCTCAGTCCGCTTGAATATAAGAAAATAATCTGTATTTGAATAGAACATTGAAAACTCTTTAATAATTTTAAAGCACATTAGTTGTGCTGAGACATCTTTGCATTCCCAGCAGTTTATGCATTTATTTGGATTCATGTGCCAGTGGTGCTTACATGCTATCAGACCATAAGTTATTTACATAAATTAAACATGGATGATGGAGCCACAGAAATGAGTCATAATTTTTTCTTCAAAGAACAGCAGGAGGTAATTGTTTTTATAAGGAATTCAGAAACCAGCTCTGCATCAGAACATATAATTGTACTCAGAAATCAAACAGATTATTCCCATATTCAGCTAAGATCAAGTAACCATCAAACATAGATGGCGTTAGAAGGACCGAGCAGAATTTATTCATGCTGTAAAGGCTCACATGCATTTATTATGTTTAAATTTGTAGAAGGGAAATCATTCTGCAAAATATGCTAATAGGAAGTTCTGTAAGTATTATTGACCACAACACTATCTTAAAAAAATTTGAATTAATTAATCTGCAGCTATATAGTGTTCGCCTGTGTTGAGTGTAGCATAAATTTAGTGTCTGGCCCTAACAAGTAAGGGCCTGAGCATACATAGGGAAACTGAAGTTTTTTGTTTGTCTGCTTATTTACAAGGAAATAGAGCAACAGAGCTGGAATTATTTTTTTAAGATGCAGATCTGGTTAATCTGAACCAACATGTTTCAACATGTCTCTGAAAAAGATAAGCGTTCTTGTTAGCTATTTCATGTCTGGTTAAAAATAAAGTGGGAGAAATCACAGTATCTTTTATGAAATGGCCAAAAAAGGGAAAAAGTTAAAAGCAAGCCTAGAAACCGGGCCAGTTGGTGCTTTATTTAGTGGTTCTTTTTCCATTAGCTCACCCTGCTTTTGTAAACTTTGGAGAGGAATGCTGTGTTATAACAGTAGCATTTGCTTTGCTTTTACAGTTCCATATGCAGATAATGAAAAACAACTGTAATTTGTGAGCTTGAAGTGTAATTAACTGATGCCCTAAAAGGTAAAGAGTTTCTTCTAATTATGTCAAAAAAACCCCAGTCATGAGCCAAGCAAAGTGATTCATATAAAGTAAATGTATCAAATGTCTGAATAAATATATAGAGGCTGTCCCACTGTTTTTTATTTTGTTTTAATTGTATTAATTGTAGATCCTTTGGTGTATTTCTGATAAAATTAAATATTGTATATAATGTAGCATTTCATTGGAGCTAAAGGCTTTGCTCAAGAGGAGCAAAAGGCAGGTTCAAGTTTTCACTCTATCAGCTTCCTATCAAAATTTGTGATCTCTCATTGCTCCAGGCTAGGTATGTGAATGCAGTTTTCCACATTCCCATGCAGTCTTTCCCAGCTGTTCACAAACTGCCTGCAGGAGAAACAGAAAAAGCATACAGAATTTCCAAATTTGGATGTGTTCAGTGAAATTAAATTATTAGCTTTTGGTTGGCAATCAGTATATTTTTGTACAGTGGACGAAGCTACTGATCTTTGCCTCTCAAACAGATTTTGTCAAAGTGTAGTGCTGGATGATTTGATATGGAAATGCCCTGAGGTTCTTCATACCTTCATTGCCCTCTGCAGGCTGGGCTTTCTAGCTGAACTAAATTTCATGAAGTACACCAATTACTAGTTTTAGTAAATTGTGCCTCAGTAATTAAGCTGAGCTCTGAAAAGGATAGAAATAGAAGTAGAAGTAGAAGTAGAAGTAGAAGTAGAAATAGAATAGAATAGAATAGAATAGAATAGAATAGAATAGAATAGAATAGAATAATTTCAGTTGGAAGGGACCTACAGCAACCATCCAGTCCAGCTGCCTGACCTCTTCAGGGCTGACCAAAAGTTAAAGAATGTTATTAGGGGCATTGTCCAAATGCCTCTTGATCACTGGCAAGCTTGGGCCATCAGTCACCTCCCTAGGAAACCTGTTCCAGTGTTTGACCACTCTTGGGTGAGTCGACCCACTCAGCTCAAAGGATTCCCACTCTGAGTTTCTCTGCATATTCAGAATAGCTTATCCCCATGGAAATGTGCTTTGTTTGGGACACAGTTCACTGGGACAGAAGGGGGACAATATTCCACAGACAGGAGACATCCTTTCAGTTAGAAAAAGAAAAGCTGTTCAGTTTTAACTTGAAGTTTTCCATGAAAACAATTTCAGTGGAAAATCTTTGGACAAGCCCTAGATAATAACTGCTCACAAAGTTTGCCAGGAAAAAGGGCAGAACATCATTGTTTATTGACCATATAAGCACTTGTCTTTGTTGAAGACTATATGGGTTGGAAATATCTGCTGTAGACTGAACAAATGTAGAGTCCTAGGGTGGTGTTAGTTCAGTCACTGGAATTGCATAATGTCATTTGCATAATCACTCCTGTAGCAGTAACTGCTCGATACCTCTGCAGTTATGGTGGTAGTTTTGTTGAATGCATAAAAAGAGGAATTAAAGAACCTGCTTCTCCTCCTTTCTCGGTTCCCAGCTGATGGGAAAAGGGCCCATTATCTGGGGCAGGCACAGAGGGATGTGCACTTCAGCAAAGGGTTGTGATCTGTGTTCATTATATGCAAATTTGCTGGAGCATTAATCTGCTAGGCATTAACATAATATCAGTTGGTGCATCGAAGTAATTCTCGTCTGATCTAAAACATTCCTCATGTAAGCAAAACAGTTTGGCTGCACAGAGAAATTATGAACTAACCATATCAAAATCAGCAAATATGAACCCGAGTTGAATGTGACCTGATTATATGTGCAAAACCCCACTGCCTTACAGGCAGTTTACTCACTTAAATAATCAAATTAAACAAGATAGTCCTAAATACATCTTGCTTAACTTGATTAGTTAAGTAAGCAGCCATCTGGCATGAATGAAACAGATTAAGTTCTTCCTTAAATTTTTCTTCTTTTCATTTTTCAACACCAGAATTGGTTTGCACCTTGTGCTTATTTCATGTTACTTCTCTGCTGGAGTATCTTCACATAGAGATTGGGGGCAGAAGTTAATAGAAATTATTACACAAGTACAAGCTGAACTCACTGTCTCTACAACTTGATATTAATCAGCTGAAAGGAGTACATTAGCAACCGTATTTATACAATTATTTTAGCCACAGGAGAATCCATTTGTTGCTAGAGAAATACAGCTGAAATCTGTCAGTATTAGAAAGCAAGGAAGTGCAAGTGAAAATCCTAGCAAGTTTAAGTAATCCAATTCCCTCTTTGAAGTCAGAGACCTGATTTCATTTAAAGTATTTTTGTCTCATTGAAAAAGAAACACTTTTTGCTAGTCTTTATGAAATAGAAAATGCTTTTGGGTTAACAAAGCATTACTTAAGGTCTGATTCTGTGTGTTAGAACTGCTTTACACATAGGGACTGTCCTACTGACTTTGAAGGCATAAAAGGCTTGAGAAAAGTTATATATGCAGGAGATTGCTGAAGAACTGGGACTGCTGAGGGGCTCATTGGCATGTACCTGCACAAATCTTTGCTTAGAGCTTTGGATAGTCATAGTTACAAGGATTGTACTACAGTGAAATTAGTAAAAGCAAATGATGTTTAATTGGGGTGGAATGTTTTTTGCAGTGACCTTATATAGTTTTTTACAAATGTATGCTGTGCTCTGCAGTGTCTGGGGAAGAGAGGATCCCCAATTCTGATCCTTGTGTAATCTATGGATAGTATGACCAGCAGTTAATTCCTCTCTCTTGAGGATGCAGGCCTGCGGAGCTTGACCTAGTTCCCAGCACACACACACCAGTTCTGACATTTGGGCCTCTAAACATTCACTTTTACCAAATGCTTTCAGATCCCACCCTCTTTTGTTACGTGACTCTGGAAAGCCCACCTGTGTGGGTATTGCTGTGGTGTTCACACCAGCCGTGTCCCGGGCCTGTCAGCTGGATAATGTGCCCATCTGCCAGCTGTGTTTTGCTGTGAATGATCTGACTGTTGCCATTCCCCTCCCAACTGCTCCCACTTTGCAGGTGGAGGGCTGTCCATGTGGAAAAGTTGCGGGCAATGCTGGCGGTTACAGCTGTATTTGCACTTACACCACAAGAGCGTGATGGAGAGGAGTTGTTAAAATTCTTTTTCCTTTGTATCCACGTGCAGCATAAGGTGAATTTCTAAAAAAGGAAAAAAATCGTGAGGTGCTTAGGGTGGGCAACTGTGTATGCTGGCAAGGTGGCTGTTGTGATTTAACCCCAGCTGGCAGCTAAGTACCACGCACCTGCTCGCTCGCTTCACACACACCCTCTCCTCCTCCCACACACACACACACTCTTCCCTGTGGGATGGGGAGAGGAACGAGGGAAGAAAAGAAAATAGAACTCGTGGGCTGAGATAAGAACAGCGTAATAATTGAAACAAAACAAAATATAATGATAATGCTAATTCTATTAATAATAGAAAGGAGAGGGAGAGAGGGTGATAAAGCCCAAGAAACACAAGTGATGCACAACACAATTGCTCACCACCCACTGGCTGATGCCCAGCCTGTCCCTGAGCTGCAGTCAGCCCACTCCCAGCCGACGCTCCCCAGTTAATATACTGGGTATGATGCTCCATGGTATGGAATAGTCCTTTGGCCTGTTCCGGTCAGCTGTCCTGGCCGTGCTGTCTCCTGGCTTCTTGTGCAGCTCCTCACTGGCACAGCATGAGACACTGAGAAGTCCTTGACTTAGGGTAAGAACTACTTAGCAACAACCAAAACATCACCTTGTTATCAACATTATTCTCGCACTGAATCCGAAACACAGTGTTGTACCAGCTACTGAGAAAATCAACTCTGTCCCAGACAAAACCATGACACTGACTCAATGAGAAGTTAAGATTCCTGGATTTAGTATTTGCCTCCTCTCACTTGAAGACCTTTGAAAGTAATTTCATTTCTCTATACTGCCATTTCCCCTCTCGCCTCTTACCTTGTTGGGTTAGCCCGCAGGCTTCCCGAGGAGTTTTCACTGTGTTTCACTTGATGTTCATACAGTGACCTTCATCACAGGGATACACCGCTGCCATGGCATCAAAAAAGACTGTCCGTCAATGGAACCACAGTTCCATGACTGCACAGCTGCTCCTGACCTGTGGGACACACAAGGAAAACCTTTTAACACAAACCTCAATGGAAAACGTTCAAGTCAGCATTGCTGGTTGGTTCTGTCACGCCAAGATCTTACTACGTTCACCCCTGGCTCACCTCACAGGAGGAGCTGGGCAGATCAAGATAACTCTGTGGTATGTTCAAGTCCTCCCATCCAGCCAGGTTCTTCACACAAGCAAGCAGGAAAATATCCTGAGCAAGGATATCTGTAGGAAAAGACCTGAGTAGCACTGCTGTGGTATCGAACACAAATTAATATTACACAAATTCAGTTTCCTTTTCCTAGGTCAGAATATACTTAACGTATACACAGAGTTATGTAGGCATGGATAGCTGGAAGACAGTCTTGTTCCTTCTCGTTTATCAGCTTCAGAAGATTTCTGCCATGCTTTGAATATATTTTTCCACCTACAGCAAAGATTCCAGTATGGAAGGAAAATAAAATGGCAGGTTTATCTCATTCCAATGTTATTCTGAATTTAAATTTTAATGTAAATGTAAGAATGAGGTGTCCTTTCCATTATTTAGTTAGAATAACCTTTCCTCCTCCCCACCCTGCACACACACACCCACTAGCGCTGTTAGTTGTAGTAATTAGCTCAATGTGCTAATGACAGTTTCCAGGGAAAATGCTGACAGGACTAATTAATGGGTAAATTTCACTTTAGTGAATGTATGGGCAATTTTCTAAATGCAGATGGCATGGTCCAGCCTAACAGGGGCCCAGCCTAGAGCTACTTAATACACCAAGTGTCTGGGGAAAGTGGTTAATTTTTAATATGCTTCATGATACTGTGTTGGGTTTGCATGGCAAGGTTTTGGTAGTGAGGGCCTACAGGAGTGGTCTATGAGAAGCTGCCAGGAGCTTCTCCAATGTCCATGAGAGCTAATGCCAGCCGGCTCCAAGGCAGACATGCCACTGGCCAAGGCTGATGCCCATCGATGATGGTGGCAGCACCTCTGGGATAACACAGTTAAGAAGAGGGAAAAAAGATGTTGGGCAGAAGTAAATGGCAACCACAGAAGAGGAACAGCTCTGCAGACACNCACACACACACGCTCTTCCCTGTGGGATGGGGAGAGGAACGAGGGAAGAAAAGAAAATAGAACTCGTGGGCTGAGATAAGAACAGCGTAATAATTGAAACAAAACAAAATATAATGATAATGCTAATTCTATTAATAATAGAAAGGAGAGGGAGAGAGGGTGATAAAGCCCAAGAAACACAAGTGATGCACAACACAATTGCTCACCACCCACTGGCTGATGCCCAGCCTGTCCCTGAGCTGCAGTCAGCCCACTCCCAGCCGACGCTCCCCAGTTAATATACTGGGTATGATGCTCCATGGTATGGAATAGTCCTTTGGCCTGTTCCGGTCAGCTGTCCTGGCCGTGCTGTCTCCTGGCTTCTTGTGCAGCTCCTCACTGGCACAGCATGAGACACTGAGAAGTCCTTGACTTAGGGTAAGAACTACTTAGCAACAACCAAAACATCACCTTGTTATCAACATTATTCTCGCACTGAATCCGAAACACAGTGTTGTACCAGCTACTGAGAAAATCAACTCTGTCCCAGACAAAACCATGACACTGACTCAATGAGAAGTTAAGATTCCTGGATTTAGTATTTGCCTCCTCTCACTTGAAGACCTTTGAAAGTAATTTCATTTCTCTATACTGCCATTTCCCCTCTCGCCTCTTACCTTGTTGGGTTAGCCCGCAGGCTTCCCGAGGAGTTTTCACTGTGTTTCACTTGATGTTCATACAGTGACCTTCATCACAGGGATACACCGCTGCCATGGCATCAAAAAAGACTGTCCGTCAATGGAACCACAGTTCCATGACTGCACAGCTGCTCCTGACCTGTGGGACACACAAGGAAAACCTTTTAACACAAACCTCAATGGAAAACGTTCAAGTCAGCATTGCTGGTTGGTTCTGTCACGCCAAGATCTTACTACGTTCACCCCTGGCTCACCTCACAGGAGGAGCTGGGCAGATCAAGATAACTCTGTGGTATGTTCAAGTCCTCCCATCCAGCCAGGTTCTTCACACAAGCAAGCAGGAAAATATCCTGAGCAAGGATATCTGTAGGAAAAGACCTGAGTAGCACTGCTGTGGTATCGAACACAAATTAATATTACACAAATTCAGTTTCCTTTTCCTAGGTCAGAATATACTTAACGTATACACAGAGTTATGTAGGCATGGATAGCTGGAAGACAGTCTTGTTCCTTCTCGTTTATCAGCTTCAGAAGATTTCTGCCATGCTTTGAATATATTTTTCCACCTACAGCAAAGATTCCAGTATGGAAGGAAAATAAAATGGCAGGTTTATCTCATTCCAATGTTATTCTGAATTTAAATTTTAATGTAAATGTAAGAATGAGGTGTCCTTTCCATTATTTAGTTAGAATAACCTTTCCTCCTCCCCACCCTGCACACACACACCCACTAGCGCTGTTAGTTGTAGTAATTAGCTCAATGTGCTAATGACAGTTTCCAGGGAAAATGCTGACAGGACTAATTAATGGGTAAATTTCACTTTAGTGAATGTATGGGCAATTTTCTAAATGCAGATGGCATGGTCCAGCCTAACAGGGGCCCAGCCTAGAGCTACTTAATACACCAAGTGTCTGGGGAAAGTGGTTAATTTTTAATATGCTTCATGATACTGTGTTGGGTTTGCATGGCAAGGTTTTGGTAGTGAGGGCCTACAGGAGTGGTCTATGAGAAGCTGCCAGGAGCTTCTCCAATGTCCATGAGAGCTAATGCCAGCCGGCTCCAAGGCAGACATGCCACTGGCCAAGGCTGATGCCCATCGATGATGGTGGCAGCACCTCTGGGATAACACAGTTAAGAAGAGGGAAAAAAGATGTTGGGCAGAAGTAAATGGCAACCACAGAAGAGGAACAGCTCTGCAGACACCATGGCCAATGAAGAAGGAAGGGTAGAAGGTGCTCCAGGCACCAGAGAAAAGATTTCCCTTCAGCCTGTGGTGAAGACCATTGTGGAGCAGAGATCCACGTGCAGCCCATGGAGGACCCCACGTCAGAGCAGGTGGGTGCCCCAGAGAAGGCTGTGACCTGTGGGAAGCCTGTACTGGAGCAGGTTTGTTGGCAGGAGCTGTGACCCCACTGGGGACCCACGCTGGAGCAGCCTGTTCCTGAAGGATTGCACCCCGTGGAAGGACCTGTGCTGGAGCAGTTTGTGAAGAACTGCAGCTTGTGGGAAGGACTCACACTGGAGGAGTTCATGGAAAACTGTCTCCTGTGGGAAGGACCCCACACTGGAGCAGGGGAAGAGTCGGAGGAGTACTCCCCCTGAGGAGGAGTCAGCAGCAGAGACACCAAGAATTGACTGCAGCCCCCATTCCCCAGCTCCCTGAGCCACTTGCAGGAGGAGGTAGAGAATATCAGGAGTAAGGTTAGGCCCAGGAAGAAGAGAGGGGTCAGGGGAAGGTGTTTGAAGATTTGTGTTTATTTCCTATTTTCCTACTCTGACTTGGTTGGTGATGAATTAATTTCCCCCCCACGCCCCCCGCCCCAGCTGAGCCTGTTTTGCCCGTGACAGTAAGTAGTGAGTGATCTCTCCCTGCCCTTACCTCGACCCGTAAGTCTTTTGTTACATTTTCTCTCCCCTTCCCAGCTGAGAAGGGTGATGACAGAGCAGCTTTGGTGGACACTTGGCATCCAGCCAGGGTCAAACCACCAGATACTGATTAGAAGAGAAATGATGCTTATTCTTGCTTTCCAATGCATTATTCACTTTTCAATAGTATGGAAATGCGATGCCCTTTTTTATGTTCACCTTTTCCAGACCTGTCCATTGAATCATGAGAAAGGAATGAACATGCAGTGTCATTAGAGCAGTCTCACATGTTTTTCCTGCCAGCTTGCACCTCCCAGTCACAAGGTTTATTCTGTGTCATGGAAGGAAAAGAGAAACAGGATGCTCACGTTGGCTGTAACAGAAGCTAAGAGACTGACATACACTAAAACTTTTGTTTGCAAGCATCAATCCTGCCCTTGCAGGTCCAAGGAGATTTGGACCCTCCTCCTGATGTTTGCTAGCTCTTATGTTCCAAGCTCCCCTGTAAACATGGTATTTATTGACTTAATTTTGTCATACAAGATTCCAAATCACCGTATGAGGACAGAAAAGCAATGTTCTTACCTGACAGATCCCAGCAGAATTCAGGATTTTGCCATTTAGTTTCCTTCTGGCAGGATAAATCAGCAAATGAATAAATTGTGGATTATTTTTTTCCTTTTTACCACGCCCTTCTTATTTACGCACAGATGCAGTTCTGTGAACAAAGATGGTCACAGACAAAAGCACCTTTTCTTGCTAAATGCTCAAGACAGCTGCCAGTGTCCCAGGAACCAGTTGTATGCAAAGAATCAATTCCAGTGAGAGACCTGAGGGCAGAGAACAGTGCTTGACATCTGTGACAGTGATCCTGAAAGGAAGGGGAGAGACATGGGAGTGAGTCTTGGGAGAGAGAGGCCCCTGCCAGTGGTCAGGGTGGATGTTTACAGAAGGATGTACTGACAGAGTACGGGGTGTTTCTTCCTTGGTGTACCCTTTTGGCTTCAGAGTAGTTGTGTTTGTGTGCATTCATATTCATGGTTGTACTTACACATCCATTCCTGTTTGTGGAAATGTGTATTTCTATTTTCTCGAGCTAAACATTGCATTTCTTTTTTTTTTTTTTTTTTTTTTTTAAATAGAGTTTGGGGGTTTTTTTATGTTATTTGTATTTTATCTCTCTTACAACTCATCTGTGCCTTTATCTCATATCTTGTGGCAATTGCCAAATGTAAGTGCTTTTCTGCTCCTTTTAAAACTTTTCCTTTGAGAAGCAGCAAATAGCCATTCTCTTTTGTTTTCTCAATGTTATTAATAATATATTATTAATAATTTATTGATAATAATTATTAAGATCAGTCTTCATCTTTCTGTAAATGTCAGAGTCCTCATATTTGTAGTCACTTCCCATAAAAGTAATTCCATAGCTTTAATGCCCTTATCTCATCATTTGTCAGCTCTAGCATATGCTTTTAGGGTAGTGAGACAGAACTGATACAATATCCAGGGTCTGAGTACATCCATACCAGGGCATAATGGTGTTTTCTGTTTTGCTCTCTCTTTGCTTCCTAATAACTCCTGACATCGTATTTACCTTCTTGACCACCACTGAGTAATGAGCTGTTATTTCAGAGAGCTGTTCAAAGATCTTTTCCCCAGTGATAATACCTAATTTAGAGCCCATCACGGAGCATCCATAGCTAGGATTGTTTTCCCTCATGCACATTACTTGGCGTTTTTCAGTGTTGGATTTCATCTTCTGTTTTATCCTCAAAGTCACTGCACAGCATAAAATCCAACTGCAGCTCTTCATACCCAGTTGTCATTGTTACTCCCAGGCAATTTTGCAACTTCAGCAAACTTTGTTGCCTCACTACTCACCCCTTGTCCAAATCACTTACGAAAATCTTGGCCAGCACAGCTCCCCAGTGGCTATCTCCTTCATTGTGAAAAACTGTCTCATCTTTTTCACCTTTTGTTTCACATCTTTTAACCACTTTAGATTAGTCATTAATCCTCATGGGAGGATCTTCCATGACAGCCCCACTTCTGTAAGATTCTCTGTGAGGTACCTGAGTGGGAGCTTTTTGGAGAAAATAAGAAAAAAACAAGTAACAGCACGAAGTTCCTTGTGCCCAGAGGGAAAAGCACTTATGAAGGTGGGTGAAGCAAAACTCCTACTGGCCTTGTTGTACCTGAGGTAAGATGAAAGCAAGTGGGAAATGAAATATCTAAGGCAACTCTTTGGATGAAAAGATGCTCCATGGAGACAGGATGTTCTCCCAGGCAGCCAGAAAATCTGAGTCCTTGCAGAGCTTCAGACTCTGGATGAAAAAAGCCCTAAGATACACGTTTTAAATCATATTTTTCAGGAGTCAGTGCAAAGTCCACAGGCTCCATCTACAGCAGTTGCAACTCTGAATGTTTCATTTCTCAAGTTCTCCTGTAACTGCCCTGACCCAAGATAGCATTGGCCTAACCTGTGATGGTCCCCATGAGCAACCCAAGTCATATCTATGAGCAGCACCTGCATAATAATTCATTTCATGTCCCTCTTTTTAGATAGAATATTATCTTTCTCCCAGTCAAATCTGATATTAATTGTCATTTATTACCACAAATTATTGCAATTAGAGATGGCTTGCTATTAAGGGGTTGTGTTGGGGTTTTGGGGAGTTCCCCTTCTGTTTTGTTCTTTTTTTTCTCTCTTAGAGAATTTTCCCCATAGCGTTGCCAGGACAATAAATTGCCGGTGCTTAAGCCAAAACAAAAGGAGAGAGGGTGGGGGCTCGATGGGACTACTGGNGTAAAAAAATGAATTGCTGTTTAATTCAAGCTGCCATTTCATGGTTTAGTCATGACTTGCTTGTGTCCTTCAGGCCAGTGGTAAAAGTGCTGTGCAAAATGCTCTGTCTGGAGACTGCAGTGAGCTCCCCAGGTGGGACTGAGGCTCTGGGGTGCAGTTCATCACCCTGGTACACCTGGTAGTGGAGAAAGGGATTTATTTCTTAACTGAAATGACACAGCAATGTGAGCAGATAGGCCTGCTGAGGAAAGAGCATCAGCTCTTCTCTGATTCTCCATGGACTGCAAGGGCACAGCTGCCTCACCATGGTTTGCACCGCAGGCTGCAGAGGAATCTCAGTGCCAGCACCTGGAGCACCTCCTCTCCCTCTTTTTTCACTGACCTTGCTGTCAGCAGAGCTGTTTTTCTCACATATTCTCACTCCTCTCTTCTCTGGCTGCAATTGCTTCTGCAAAATAACTTATTTTCCTTCTTAAATATGTTATCACAGAGGCACTACTACTGTGTCTGATGGGCTCAGCCCTGGTCAGCAGCAGGTCCATCTTGGAGCTGGCAAGATTTATTTATTAAGCCTTGTTTATTATATTAATTTCTTTAGTAAGCCTTTTTGTTTACAGGGCTTGATTTTTGAGATAAAGTTCATGGAGCAGAATATCACAAAACAATTTATATTCCATGTTTATCTCTTCAGTCCCTGTCATGAAGTGTGACAATGTACATCTCCTGCTTCCTTTGTTTTTATCATACCAGTCTTAAAAGGAACACGGACTCCTTTAAGAAGCCTTACATCATTAGCCATTCAGCAGATTGCACTTGCTAAGCTTAAAGGGGTGTGGGGGTGTTGAAGAATGTTGTGATTATTGTTGTGAAGTCTTTTGTGGACCCACACATCCCACTTTGGTCCTGACTTGGAGTGCTCAATGGTGTTACTCTATGAAGCAGTCTCAGCAGCTGCTGTAAATTGCATTTCCCCAGTTCCAGCCCATGCTATGTCACACCACCCATTGAATTGAGTGGGAAACTTGCGTCCGTGCTGGGAATCGTGACTGAAAAACGGATCCCATTTAAAAATAAACATTTTGCAGGGGTTTTTTTTAGAGATGAGGCCAAAAGCACCAATTCACAATGTGGCTGCAAAATGGTTGCTCCAGATCCACGATGTAACAGGGCACCGGGTGGGCAAAGGAATGTGCTGCAGGAGCGAGGGGGCAGAGATGCTTCGCTGCTCGCCACAAAGCCGCAGCCTCACGTGGAGACAGCTCTCCATCAGCCACTGCTCTCCTCTCCTTTCCCTGCCCTTTCATGCCCACCCACCATGCTACCACCTGTGCTGTACTGGCACAAGCAGCTTCATGACTGCTGAGCCAAACAGCTGAAAAATGACTTTGCAAAAAGGTGGGTTATTTGTCATCCAAGTAAGTACGGGGATCCTGCTCACCCTGTGTTGCACAAATGACCGTGCTGGCACAGTTGGTGGGCAGACTAGAAGCAGAATGAAATGCTGAAGATGGATTTGGGGGGAAGTATGGGTTGACTGTCTTGTTAGTGGCAATGTAGAAATGTACATAATACATTTGAAATGTGTACAGCTCAGGAAACATATTCTGTGCTTTCCATGTTTCCAAGGTCCTACCATGTCTCGCATGGAGACACCAGGATCCCCCACGCAGTGCTGGTATCAGGAATATTTGGACTTTTGATTCTGTTGGAGTATCCCTATGGCCCCATCCCTGCTCTGGAGACCAAACACACAGGCGGAGGAGTGTGAGCGGCTGCTCCTCACGCCTGAGAGTCGTCCTGCACAGGTACTTGTGTCCCACAGCTGCTGTGTGATGAAGGGCTTTGTTCAAACACCACACTGGCACACTGATGTGGTCATGCTAACGCCTTTCCCTCTGCTCTCCAGCTGAAAGCCATTTCCAGGACACGAGACACGAGACAAGGTCGCTGAGCAGGTTTCCATGTCAGCTTTCTGTGCGTGTGCACTTTTCCTCTCCTCACCGTGGCCAGAATAGGTCTGTGCTCCAGCCCTCCCCATGAGCTCAGGCACACACACAGATAAGCTGTGGAAGTTGGCAGCCTGTGGGTGCCCCTGAGCCCTCTGTCTTGGCAAGGTGTCTGTACCCTGCGTGCCAGCAGAGCTCTGCAGGTGTAGGGACGGCAGGTCCCTCCTGCAGCCCTGAAGCAGGCAGGTCAGGGTCGCCTCAGCTGTGGCAGGAGCTGCTTGTCTCCCCACAGGCAGCTACATCAGATATCTGCTTCTCTAGACAACTTTGGTGCCAGTTCCTTCCCTTAACTTGCTGAAGCAAGTCATATAATCCCCGTGTCACCCAACACTGCTCCGAAACTCTCTTGGACCAAATAAATTTTCAGTTTAAAGCAGTTTGTTCCAAGCTGGCTATAAATCACACAGACTGAGTGTGTTGTCCCCCAAATCCCTCTCAGGCCAAGAACACCCAGGTGGATCCTTCTGAGAGCATTCCCAGCCCTGAGCGCAGCAGAGCCCAGTGGCATCTAATGTGGGTGAAGTGCTGGGACATCCCAGGCATGGCTTGGCCATCAAAGGCCCAGAAGCTCCTGATGGTAACAGGGCACCAGAGAGAGGCTTGGACAGCCCGTCACTGCCTGCACACAGAGGGTGTAAAGGAAAAGGCAGTCCACTGTCATCCTCTGGGCATGAAATACACTCCATGGCAAAGCCTCTCCAAGGTCACCTACTCACAGGGGCAGTGAATGTGGGCTGCAGCCTCTGGACCCACCTCTGCAGCTTTCTCAGGAGGCTTCTCTGGAGGGAGCAGGAAGCATTGCTGGGATTAAAAAGCTCCATCAGTGCAGGGACAGTAATTACTGCCAGGTGATCCATTCATCTGGGGGGAAACTGTGTTCACTTGTTGTAATTTTTAGTTGGTTCTATGGAAGGGAACACACTTTTGTCCATCTTCAGAATGGAATGGTGGTTAATTTCTCCTGGGGAAAGGAGAGATGCTTAAAGACAATTAAGGAGACTACAGCTTTTCCTCTAGTACAGACTGGCACACCGTGTACCATGGATAATTTTCCTGCAAAAGAGGCTGAGTCTCTGCATCCAGCCTGGAGAAAGATGTAATAAGCAGCTATTGGCATCATGTCTGCAGGTTGCTGAGCACCGCAGTGAGCTGGTTGTCAGCTCTGCACCAGGTTCCTGCTGCCTGCTCTCTTTGAATGGAAAAGTCCTTGAAAATCCATCTGTTTCTTGAAATGGAGAGCTCTGGTGAAATTCACCTGTCAGTAACTATGCAACAGGATCAGTTTGATGCTGTTTGGTTTGCTAGTACGCTCCTGTATTGTCTCTATGCTCACAAACTTCCATTTTCAGTCAGCTGCACATTGATGACTTTGGATTTTACTTCACTGCTGCTTAAATAACCGTGCTAGCCCATGCCTTGGAGTGGCTTCTGCCAGGCTGCCTGCAGACTTTGACCACCATCTCATTGCCTTGATCTTGGCTTCCTTGTATCAGCTATAAGCAGGGGGGAAGAAAAAATACCTGTGGTAGTGGGAGGAGGAGATTTCTTCATCACTACGCGGGTTGTGCTTCTGGGGGGCAGAGGGAAAGATTCAATGCAAACTCAGAAAAGTCCAGAACAACATAAACCAGTGACCACGTGGTTTTCTAGGTTATTCAGGCTGGATGTATAGCAAGGCATCAGCTTGGTGGGCAGGAAATCTGTTGATAATTTTCTGCACTGTATGCCATGACAGAGGGACTTGCCAGGTGAACTGGGACTTTCTGGATATTGCATAAGCAAGTGCAGGGACAGGAGGGAAGAGCCAGCCATGGTGATACTGCTGTCCTGTGTCTCCTGCTGAAGCATGGAGAAATGGGAAAAGCTCTGTTCGATCTTTCTCTGTATCCTCACCGGTGGAGGCAGCTTTTTTATCCTCCTGCAGCTTTTTCCATCATCTGTCTGTGTCCCTTTCCTTAACACATATACACGGATAAAAGCAGTTTTGGCAAGAGGCAGGATGAAGGCTCGGAAAAGAATATTCATTTCCCTACTTGGATCTGTTGCTGCAGAAAAAGTGGTAATTTTTATTACTATTGCATGAAGAAAATGCTGAGCAGCCTCCACGAGGAGAGAGCAGCCCCAGGCGCCTGGCAGCGCAGCTGAGGTGCGAGACGTGGGGCTGGTCGCCTGTCGGGCATCTGACGCTTTCTGGCTGGGTCCTCGGCTCTGCTCCGGCGGCAGGCGCAGCGTCCGCGGCTGCCAAAGCCGAGCTGACCTCCAGCTGCCTTTATCAGAGGCAGAGATGAGTGTGGGTTGCATCCGTTTGTAGTGCAACAAGGGGAGTTGGTATTTAAGCATGTAACTGCCTCTCGTGGTAAATCTCTCCCTTCCTGCCTCCACCACAATCCTGTGCTTGCGGAGGACCACACAAAAAAAAATTCCTGCTTTCTCAGAAACTTCCCAGGGTGTATTTTATTTACAGAGCTGAAATTCTGGAAAAATCAGCAAATGCGCTACTGTTGTGATATTTCCATCCCAGTCCTTTCTGGTGTGTATTTCCAGTGGGTGCCCAGGTGAGCTCCTTGCTGACCCAGCTCTTCAGCCTGCAGATCCTTCTCGTAAACCCGCAGTGTTTAAGGCCAGAACGGAACCTCAAATCGCTTGGGCAGACTGCCTGTCCATCACAGGCTATTACATTTCATTTGCTCACCTCTGTCTGGAGCTCAGTCACTTGTGTGAGAACACAGGCATCCAGCCTTGAGCTGGCAGGAGCTATTGCCTTTGGCACTGAGAGCTAATGGTTAAGCACCCTGGCTGGTGGAGGTTTGCACTCCACTTCCAGGCTGAATTTGTGTGGCTGCAGCTTCATTCCTCAGTTTTTGCTATGATTTCCTCCTCTATGTCTGTTCCTTTGCAACCGCTATTTTCCCCCTGAGCAAAAGTTCATACAAATTGTAGCAAGGTCAGCTCTCACTATCCTTTATAAGCACTTCAGGTTTTCTCCAAATCTTGAAATGTTCAGGGTGTGTTTTTACTGTAACTTCTTAAATATTGAACAGCTTCCAGAATTGCAGAGGCCAGAAGTGGATAAAGTGCTAAGGTGACCAATGTGCACAGTTAAAACATCCCTTTCAGTTCCTTTGCATATGCAGAGACCATTTAGGCACCCAAGGGACGTTTTCCTGCTTTTTCCCTGGATTCCTCATCCCTCCTTGGACACAGTCTTGCTGTTCTGCTCCCTTCCCTACTGCTCTGCATCTAGTTCCAGGCTTCAAAAGCCTTTTCCTTGTAGGGCTTGGCAGACTGAGAAGTCCAGCATGGCTGTCCTGTGCCTTCCAGCTGCTCCTGTTAGACTTGGAAAGGTGCTGCTCTCCTGGTCACCAGGGAGACTGCCAGTCCCTGCTGTCTCCTGTCGAAGCCACCCCATCCTGCATGACCGCTGAGTGTCCTGGTGCTGCTGACAGCTGCTGGATGAGGGACCAGCAGCCAGGTCATCACCCCTTTCAGGTGCCGAATTTTAATTCCTTTTAGCATCTTATTGAGGTGGAGCAATGCAAGTATCTGTCCAGGTAACGAAAAATGAAGGACACAGCACAAGGGCCAAAGACTGTAACAAGACGGAAACCAAAGTGAAGGTCCCCAAGGGCTCAGGCATCCGTCTGAGTGACTGCACTCCCTGAGCCCCTGCTGTATGATGGCTGCCAGGCTCCAGCTGCTCCTGGGAGAGCTTTAGGAAGGTTTTAAGCACTTTTTTTAAGCACTCACTTAGGCAGTCACTGTAAAAAAAAAAAAAAATTAGAAAATATCCTCTTGCAGGAGCTCCCAGGACCTTTGCTCTTGCATGCCCACACAACCTGAGCATGTCCAGCCTTCGGAAGCAGCTGTGAGCAGGGTGGATGGTTCAGCCTTCCCTGAATCGATGGATGCATAGTCCATCACAGGGACATTGAGCCAAATTTGAAGACGGAGGCAGCTTCTGTTAAATCCAGTGCAAAACTGGTCATATAAACCAAAGCTGGATTTCAGCTGGAGTTTCTTTATTCTGTAATAAATTCCTAAATGGACTGTCAGATTTGATATTCTCTCATAAACGTCTAATTAAGGAAAAAGAAAACTTCTGCTTCATAAAATCCCTGACTGATAGTACTAATAAAATGCCATAAATAACAATGAATGTTGTGATAATGCTTTTATAGACTAATTACCTTTCATTATCATTAGCACAGAACTGATAAGCACCCAAACTAAGATATCTTGGTGTCACGGTGGTGTTGCCACATGCAGGACAGGGAATGGCCCAGCTCAACCCCTTGCTGTGTTTGAAGCAAGAAGGAGGCTCCTGGTCCAATTTGCATGTCCCCAAGTGGGGAGGAAGGCAGAGCTTTGCTTTGCTGTTCCCCAGCAGGTATCACACCAGGGAGCAACCCCTGCAACTCACGCTGGCCCCGCAACCCAGCCGTACAGGGGCTTCAAAGTTGGAGATGGTTCCCTGGAAACTATGTGCAAATATGCAAATTATTTCATTATGTCGCTGGCATGAAATGGCACACGCAGAGCAGATAAAAGCTTGGCAGCTACAGAAATGGGAAAAGTGGAAAGGAGTTCAAAGAGGGATGCTAAGCTTCCTCATCCTATTTTTGCCCTCTGCGTGAGCGAATGAGGTGGGGAAAAAGACTCAAGGCTGGCCAGGGAAAGCGTGACATCTCCACCTAGCATTCCACGGCTACCTCCACTGTGCTTGGTTAATGCAGCTGAACATGGATACTTTGGCTGGAATGTGTTCATGTACCAAGTGGCATCTGTGCTGTGTTTGCAGTACATATGGATCCTTCCTCGCCTTGTCCAGGAAATCCTAAGTGGTAGAGAAGGAGGTGCCATGAGCTTCTGTTTTCTTTAACCTCCAAAGCAGAAAGTCAAGACTGGCAGTAAGAAAATATATTCTTTTTGCAGAATTCTTTGTCCAGCGCCGTGGACAAAGGGGTGCTGGAGGTTTGAAGGGATGGGGCGGTACATGTGAAACACCTGGAGTTACAACATCGAGGAAGTCTTGAAATAATACATGTAAATCTTCCCAGGACATGCATTTACTCCACCCTGGCTGGTGTCACGTTGGCTGTTGGCCAGCTGGCTACTTTGGTCCCACCCCAGGGCTGCCAGCACTGACCTGGCACTGCTCTCACCTCCAGCTCCACAGCTGACCCGGGAGCCAGCCTGCTCCAGCATCCTAACCCCGGCTGGTTTCTGCTGGCAATGTCCAGCCTCACACTTGGAGCCTCAGCAATTAGATCATTTAATAACCATCTCAATTCGAGCTGTTTTGTGTAAAGCATTTTACCTGGCTTTATTTCTCGCATTGCTTTGTATTTCTTCAAACTCCAACCCCACAAATCGATGCGGTGCCGCTATTGTTGCCTCTAAAATGTTTACTCCTGGCTCTCTTTAGGACCTAAAAGGCTGAAAACTGCATCATAATTGTCCAATTAGTCCTAATGCTGCGTAGTGTTGACTGTTTAGTTACCATATATTGTGTACAGAACTAATTGTGGTGAAAGTAAATGAATGTGAAGGAAACAAACAAGCTACTAGAAAATAATTACTTGGAGTGTTTCTTTTTAGTACCTGTACAGCAGATTTCATTATAGTCAACAGCTTCTAAAGCTGCTTGAAATAGCGGTATTTGTCATTTTCATAGAAACTTGATAATGACATTAATTTATCTTAATGGTCTGTTCTATTGTTATAAATAGTAAAATTAGCTTAAATTGTCTTGCTTTTGCTGGTTTTGGATGGCTCCAAAGGGCCCCACAACAGCAGATGAGTAGATAATTTGGTGTGCTTGACAGATTTCCAATAATTTGTTATGTGGAACATGAGGTAATGCTAGTACCATTAATGTTCATTTTCCTCTAAATTCATTACTGCCCTTTTCCCTTTTATCTTTTTTAATGTCTGGGCCATTTTTCTATATTTCAAGTGGAGCTACAAAGCCTATTCATATTCAGCTATAGTAGCTATTAACATTCTGCACATAGAGAACATCATGTAGGAAAACAACTCTTTATGAAATGATGAGGCTGGTGGCTATTTATGCTGAAAAGTAGGCAAAATGGGTTGTTTGCTGGTATTAGGGATTGGCTGTAATTAAGTCAAATGTAATTTTAAAGAAATTTAAATGTTTTCATTTTTATAGCCAAGGTAAAACACAATTCAGGGAAATTCTAAGATGGTGTAAATGCATTAATAAAAACTATTTTCCCTGTTTTCTACCCCTCCTGATTAAACTTCACCGAGGATTTTATGCATGGCTAGTTATTTGCACAATATTTTCTACCCAATTTAAACCTAATTAGTCTTGGGAAAGTATTAAAATTAACGGTCCTTTTATGTGGGTTTGCTGATATTGTAATGATCTGAACAAACAGAAGAGCTTTCCATTGGGGAAGAATAATTTTGCCTCCTGCTCCTTTTCTTTCTTCTTACCTTTGTCTCTAAACAACATCAGTATCCTCTTGCCCTCCAGGTGCAGAGCCATGGAAGGGGAGAAGGGATGAGGTTTTGCTGTCCATATCTCACCAGTGTGTCCATAGTGTATATGAAAATCCACACAGAAGGAGTGAGACGTGAGGCTGGCTGCCGTGGGGTGACCATGGAGGGTTGCCTGGCACCATGGCCACCTCCCCATCATGTGGCAGGGAGCAGAGGCAGGCCAGGAGGGGAGGGAGTGCTCTGGGGAGAGGATGATGCCCCTGGTGCTGCCTCCCTGCTGAGCAGGGGTGGTGATGACCCCCTGTCCCGCCAGGTGGGAAGGAGGATGATCCTTTCTGCTGGAAAGTGCTCAGTGATCTGGGGATCTTGGCAGGCTTCCACAAAAGCGTATTTTCATGAAATTTCAAACACGAAGTGCTCCCGAGTGATGGAGTGATGGAAGTATTTTTGAAAGGCTCAGTTGTCTTTCAGGAAAAGCTTGATTTGGAACATTCTTAATTTCTGTATTATTTTTATATTTCATCAGATCACAGAGGGTTTGAGGTGGGAGAAAGGACCTCTGAAGGTCATTTAGTCCAGCACCCCAAGCCAGTTCTCTAGGACCATGTCCAGCCAGCTTCCGAATATCTTCAAGGTGGGAGTTGACGTTTCTTCAGTTCAGGTGCAGCAGGTAACATGCGGCTCTGAGAAACCATGGATTACCAAGATATTCAAACCAATGCATTATTTTCGTGTTTAAAATCAGCCACTGCTTATGCCTGATGTAAATGTCTGCCCTCTAAGCCTACATCACAGCTCTGCTGCTTGATAGTGATGGTGTCGTGATGGGCCCCCCTCACCTGGGTTTAGGGCTCAGGTAACCCCCTCACCAGTCAGAGGGCACGCTTGCCTGGCTGCTCTCAAAGCAGCCCTTCTCAGGGGCTTTACATCTGACTAACTTGGACAACTCCTCCTGTCTGTGGTAGGATTCCTCTCACCGAGCTTTAGACACCGTTGTGCAAAAGTTGGTACGTTGGCTGCTCTGCTCATCCCCACTCCCTTTCAGGAGAGGGGAGAAGAAAAGCTATGCCCACAGTGTGAGTCATCTGATCTGTTTTAGACAACTACACTAGGATGAGATGAACAGCACCTAAAAGTGCCAATTTCTCTCCATTAAGGAGAAAGGGAGCCCAGGCTCCCTGGGATAAACATCAGGTGTCAACATGACAGATACCCGTGCCTGGGCAAAGCAGCTCTATCCTCGTGCCTCGCTCCCAGACTGTGGGTGGGAGAGGTGTTCATCTGGTGCAATTCTCCTCCATCATGAAGGTCCCACGTAGCCCAAAGATTGCACAGCTGTGTTTTACACCTACCTATGGAAGTGCTATGTAATTACACAATGGCAAGCTTTTCCAGACTTCCAAGGCTTATGAACCTTTCCAAGTCTGGGCTGAAGCTTACATGCGGTTTCCCTATAGGTCTATTGTGCTCTTCCTGTTTTGTACATATGAGTTTTAATTTATATTTTTTTAAAGATGTGCTTATCTTATTTTTAAATTTTGGGGATGTTGCTGTGCATGCTGAATTTTAAGAAAATCCTTTTTTTTTTTTGTCACCGCTTCTGTACTGAGAAATGTATTGACATGACTGAGCATTTATAATTAAAATATCTGCTACTCGAATTTTTCAAAGACTCACCGAGTGACAGTCAGACACACCTGGCTGAAGCTGGAATCGGCACATTTTGTCTGTTGTTTGCAAGTGCCTGTCACAACATGCCAGGTTTGCTCCTTGCTCCCTGCTTAGCTTTTATCTGTTCGACAATGAAAAATCACGCTAAACAAAGGGGAAATTTGCATCACAAAGATGCATCTCTGTGCTCAGCCTTCCACCTCGAGATAAAGTAGATAGGTTTCCCTTTTCAGCATCAAAACCCATAGGATTGGTAATCAAACACTCTCAAGCCCAGGTGAGCACCTCCTGCGAATGGGAGACGGGGAGAGCAACGCAGCATCTGAAGAGTACGGCTGACAAGGCATTTACTCTGAACCAAGGAAGACATCCATCTGCCTGCTCATTTGGAAAATAACAACTGAAGGATGAGCCCAAGCCTCACCTCTCATTCACTCGGACTGACTTTACCTGGAGTCTCTGACAGGGAGCTGTGACTGGTGCCCAGGAAGACCCTGCCAGCCTGGGGCGGCTGATGGCCACCACAGTGCTACCAGCATTGGGCAGTGTCATGACTGTGAGGCCAGTAATCAGAGCGATTCTGAGCAGGGGACTGGCAGCATTGCCACTAAAACCTCCTCCTTCAGGACTTCAGAACATGTGTGTAAACGTTGATTTGCTTTGGAGCTCTGTAAAGAGGAGTTTGTTTGGGGAGCGAGTTTTTCGTGTAATTGTATTTCCAAGAACAGGCATTTGAGTGCCGCAGCCAGGAGCACCAGCAACAGCTATGGAGCTGTGACTTCTCGTGCTGGCAGAGCACAAATTAAGGCACAGTCATCACAGAGACCTCGTGTTGATAATCCAGGTGCAGAGTAGTTGTGTGGCACTTGAGACTGTAACACACCCATGACGATGTGGATGTAGTTGATCTGTTTGCTATCAGAATTAACCAATCATAGCAATAAAGGAAGGATTTTCTAAAAGCAGACAAACACGTCAGACCTCATTAGATTAGGCAAGATTTCCTCTGCCCCATGGAAGATGGGATTGCAGCAGCAGCAGCTGCCAAAAGATGTTTCTGTGGTGCTTCTCAATTGACTCCACTCCTAATGAAAAACCCCTCCCTGTGCCTTCCTTGCCAACAAAAATAATGAGACATGGACATAAAATCAAATAAGTGTAGACAGAAGCATTGCTGCTGGATGCCTTCAAAGCCTTTCTTGGGGTTGAACCACCTGTCCCAGCTGTACTTGCAGCAGCAGTTCTGGTCCAGGGTGGTGGGGTCAGACCTGCCCTGGTCTTGGTCCTTTGGAAAAGGTAGGCTGTACAAATAGTCAGGGAAAGGTGAATCAGGAGAGAAGGAAAAAAAGGAAAGCTGAGTATGGGTAGTTTTTTTAACCTAGCTGAGGCTGATTTACAGCTGTGTAAGGAAGCAGAGCTGTGCCTTGAGGAGCTGCAAGTCTGGAAGGAGAACAAACAAAGTTCAGTCTTACCCACCAGACCACCCAAAAGCTGCAAACCTTTAGGTAATTATCTACAATTTGTAACCTATATCATATAGGTAGTTTCAGTCAGTTATATGGGTAATTATAATATATGGGTAATACATAACATATGGGTCATGAAAATATATTGTCTATAAACATGCTAGAAAACGGCCTACAGTCTCATGTCCTGAGGTTTTGGTTGGTGACATACCCTCATTCTTGATCACATCCAACCTGGCTGGGAAGCAGGACACTGCCAAAACCTGTCCTTGTGCAAGAACTGCTGTTACAAGCGGTTCTGGGCCCAGGCCAGAGATTTTGGGTTGCTGCTGGAAATTGGCGCCTCTCACCCTTCCCAAGGGTACCTGAGGAGTCAGGTGAATTACAGGTTTGCATACATGGCCACTGACTGAGGGAATATTTTCCTGTGATTGTGTGAGTCCCAGGAGACTCAGCTGATGAAAATGATTCCTCTGTGATTGATTGTCTCTCTGGATTTCTGGCAGATACTTTTGGAGAGAGAAGAAAAAAAAAGAGCGAAAGTTTCATTCAAGAAACTCCATGCGAAACACAGTTTCTTTAGATTGCAGTTCAGGTTGCTTTGGACAGCTGAGAGATTTGCCTTGAAAACACAACTATTTTTGATGTCACAGCAGGTAGTAAAACTTGGATAGGTGATGCTATCACCCAGGGAAAAGGCAGTAAAACTGGCACTACTGGCAGATGAGCAGCTCCTGGCAGGATATAGCACATGGGAGCAAGGACCAGCCCTGCACAGTGGGAGGACAGCCCAAGGGAAGAACTGCTTGGGCAGGAGGTGGGAATGCTCAGGGCCCTTCTTGCCTTGCTAAAGGAACCAGGATCAGGGAGCCAGTCCCAGTGTCAATCCCAGGGAGCTGCTCGTGGCCCTCAGTGCCCTTTGTGCTGTAGTATCATGGTGCAAAAAGGTATTCAATGGATGGGAGATAAATCTGGGGACACTGAAATAATGCCTGTAAAGACAGGGTGGTCCTGCAGTACATCTGCTCCATGGGAAGAATGGTCTGAACCTGCTCTGAATCTCCAGTATCCCCAGGACAGAGGAGAAGCGGGACTGGTTTCACTGTGAGAGGTGCAGAGCTGGATCCTGGTCCGTCCCTCGCCCAGCTCATATGAAGAAGGCACTGGGGACAGAGGGAGCCCTTGCTTTCCTCTCCCGTGGAGAGTGATGCACTAAACGCACCTCTACTCTGTGGGCAAGAATTTATGAAAGGAAGCTGATGCAGCAGAAGGTTTGTGAGATATTTTGCCCCTGCCTACGGGGCAGGTTAACCAGGATGCAGGAGAAGGGCCGGCTCCTCTCTGCCTGATATCAGCTGCAACCCACCAGCAGCACTCCAAAATTTGCCAGTTCTCAGAGGCTGAGTTTAACTGAGCTGAGTTGGAGGTGGAATAACTGAAATTCAACAAGTCTCAGAATATTTGTTGTCCTGCCCAGCACAAACTCACACAAATCTGTTTTTCAAGGTTCATGGTAAAACCCCCTCGTGGAGCTCAGACCAGGCTGGAGCTTCTTTCTGCATCATTAATTCCTTGACTTTTCTTTTTCCAGAGTTCTCTGCAGGTCGTTCTTTTCCAGTGCAGCAAAGGATGGAAGAGCATATCGAAACAATTATTGATAAATAGTTGCATCTCGAAGCTACAGAGCCATTATTTCTCAAAGATGCAAAGACAAAATGATTTTGCATAGTGTGAATTATTTTCCTATTTGAAACCCAAAATCTCTCTCAAATAGCTTTAAAACCCTCATTGTCGTGGAGCATCCAGTTTGTTCCATTAACTACTCCCAGAGTCAACTGGAGAACCACTGTCATTAATTTCAGTGGAAAGCTAAAATGCAGTTCATTTTCTGTAATTGCAGGCCCATCACCTAAAGACCCAGGAAAAGCTTTTAATCCGAGGCATTTTTAGAAGGGTATGATTACATCGGATATCTTCATAAGGTGCATAATTACCAGGGCGCCAATCACAAAGAAACACAAAGAACCAAACTTCCCGGCCTGTTAGAGAGTGCTCCCAGCCCACCAACCCGGGGCCACCGGTGTGTGGGGTGCTGGGGTGGGCACCAGAGGTGGGGGACCTCTCCAAGACCCAGCTGTGATGGGTCCCAGTCTTGCCCCACGTGGGGAGCAGAAAATCCAGCAGTTGTCCTGGTGCCACCCTGAACGCCTAGCACCACCATTGCTGGCCCAAAATAGCCTTTACACCACCCTGTGTGCTACGTGTCAGAGGATGATGCAGAGAGACCCTGCGAGCCTGGAGGAGGCATTAGTGGGCTGGAAGATGCCTTGGAAAAAACAGCATTTAAGACAGTTGTAGGGAGGCAGCAGTTGTAGGGACTGCAGAGGGACAGTGGACAGCAAATATGCAAGAGGATCAGAAGAATGGTAGAAAAGTTTGGGAAGAAAGATCTGAAGGAAAATGCTATTTAGTTTAAGGATGGGAAAGACTCTGTGAGGTGCAAAATATTCACCTAAATAAAATTTCACCCCAAGGTGAAAACCACAGACAGGTTGGTGTGGTTTTCACCCTGAGGTGAAAACAGGAAAAAACCTACTGCATCTGGACAGCTGACCCAGGATCCCTGGGCCAGCTCCACAGGATGGGATGAGGGCTGTGGTGGCATGGTGGCTCCTGGCCTGTCCTGACTGCCTCTCAGCCATCACCCCGTGCCAAGCTGCCAGCCACGCTCACACGGCAGCCAGAAGGGACTGCGTGGTTGAAATCTGAGGTCTTTGGTACCCTGACTCTGCTCAGTCCAAACAAACCGCAAAGCACCTCCAGCACGTCTGGGGGAAGAGGCAACTCCAGCTGGAAGGAAGAAGAAAGGAAAACCTTCAGTTTTGAATTATTGCTTGGCTGTTTCGCTCAGGGAGGTGCAGCCACAATCATCTGCTGCGATTCAAAGCGGCTGCAGCCCAGAGGCGTCCTGGCAGGACTCACAGCCACGGGCAGAGGTTCAGTGCAACACCACTGACTCCAAGCACCGCCCTTTGTACTCACAAACCTGACGTGCAGAGGAAACTCAGATCTGTAGGAACACAAGAGATGCCAGAAAATCAACCCACTTAAATCAGGCGTTTGAAATGCATTAACATCCCTTTCCTTTGGCTCTTGGCTTCAATCCTCTCTGGCTTTAAGCACTGCTGGATGCTGAGCACTGCCTGCAGCAGTGGAGGGGCAAGAGAGCTGAAGCTGTTTCCTTCCAGGGGTTTCACCAGTGAAGAGGAGCCACCTCTTGCTGCATTCTACAACAAGGGTCACTTTAACTGATTGCAAAAAGAGTTAAGTGTACTTAGCACCTTGGTAGATGAGGGCTAAGGTGGGTAATAGCCATAGCAGAAGTAGCTGCTTGGGAAGCAATTTAATTAATAAAAATGTAAGAAACAAAAAGGTCAAGCCTTGCCTCTGCTGTGCTGCATTTAATCTGCACATGTACACAGGACTTCAGCCTTGCGGGTGTTGTTTTTTTTTTAGCTGGCACATTTCCCCAAACACGATAACATTTTTTAACTTTAGTGGATGACATTTTGTAATATGTTTAAGGCTCTGTAATATTTTATGCTTACAGCTTTTTGCTATTGTTGTTCCAATATGGCACTGATGCCGGTATTAAAGTTTAATATGATTAGAAAGCTCAATTGTATAACCAAGGGGTTATACTCTTTATCTATTCTAATCTGATTAAAAGGCTTCTCTTCTGTAGCTTTCCAGAATCACTTTATATCAAAACCTGGGAGCAAAGCAACCAGCACTTTGGTTTGTCCCACATCAAACAAAATACCAAATGGATTCCTTAATAGTGTACTTCACTCCTTACCCTACAAAGCTGCGCCCAAACCGCAAACCCAGCTTGTTTGGCTGTAGTGGATCTGTTCACCAAGAAAGGGCTGTGGAACCAGTCAGATGCCCAGGCTTGCCCTGAGGCTGCTTAAGGCTCAATAGCTGCCTGTTCAGGGGCAGAAAAAAGGCATTTTGGGTCTTGCTGCCTGGTGGTTTTGCACCACCATACACTATGCTTTGGGGATAAAACAGGGCTGGCAGATGAACCCCGGACCCAGCAGAGGTTATTCTGTGTACTATGGATCCACAGCATTAGCAAGCACAGGTCTGAGACCAGAGTTAGAGAATGCTCCTGATGTGTTTACATCAACCCCTGCACCTGCATCTTAAAAGCGGGGGGTGGTTGCTCTGCAGACCACCTCCCTGCAAGACCCCAAGACTGAGTCACCACTGAGACTGTCAACTCCCATGTGGCTGAAGCTGGTATCTGCTACCACGGCAGGGTGCTTTGGGATGCCAAGTGGCCTCAAAGCTATCCCCTCTCCTCTCTAAACCTGAGCCATGGTCTCCACAGGGTCTCTACTCCTGGTTGCTGTGGCTAAGCCAAGGTAGGAAAGGTCTGGGAGGGAAGTTGAGGCTACTGCTCGTGAAGGAGTGCAAAGAGGGGCAGCCCCTCCTAGATGTGGTTTTTGCCCTTTGGAGTCACAGCAGGCTCTGCCCTTCTATTTCATGCCTAATTCCTCCCCAGCCTGTGATGAGAGCACTTGGCCCTCATCCCTCCTTGTGCAAACAAACTTGGCTTTCCCCACTGAGGAGCATGCTGTTTGTTTGGCTGTGCTTGCAACCTACAGACTCCCCCAGGCAGCCTTTACCAGCATAGTTCAACAACAAAAACCCCCAAACCCATTCCTTCTACTTCTACACTAGCTTCAGGCCCAGTGGATGCCACAGCTGAGCAGGCTGCCTGTAACCAGACTCTTGGACTAATCTGAGTTTTCTGTGAGACTCTACGGAAGGGAGTTCATCACCGCTGTATCACCTGCAATGCATCACTTACGTGGGTGTTGCATCCACCCTGCTCTGCTGATATTCAGACTTATCCATGTGTGGTATGGCAACAAACAGAAGGACATCATCAGCATTTAGTTAAGAGTAAGCTTTCTTTTCCATATAATGTTATTTGAATTGTCCCAGAAGTATAAAGTCAAAAGCCTTCTCATCCTCTGAGCAACAAGTAAATTAAATTCACTAGCTAGACAGACTTATTTCGGGTGTGACAAGGTCTCCTCCTATCTCTACGTGTCTACAAAGAACCACTTTTTAGATAAGTAAGCTCACCTAGAAGTTGCCTGAGACAACTGTGATGAGGAGATTCACTGACCCTCCTTGGCATTACACCACCTTCTTTCTTGGGCCAGGTGGCATGTATTCCTTTAACTCCATGTTTGCCATCACTGCTGTCCTGCATGGCATACACACACTTTTAAGTCATCAGGATCTCCTACCTTAGTTTGTAAATAAATGTTTATGATCCACTCACTAGTACATGGTAAAGTTTCTTTAAAAAAAAGACCTTGCCTTGCTTCTGGATGTTGTCTGGATGACATTCTGAGAACCAGGCTAGATTTTCATTATTTCCACCCCAGATCTATTACAGAATTTGGAAATACATTCTTAATATGTATTCTGAATTATTCTGTGACACTCATTTTTCCCCTCAGTTGTTCATGACTGTAAAGAGAAAGTTTAGAGTGGCAAACGAACTCTCTAGATTTCACTTTACTGGCATGCTGTGATGTGGAATAAACTCTTCTACATTCTTAACTGGAGATCCCTAGGGTTGTTTGGAAAAGGTGTTCCTCCCACGAAGCTCCAGCACACAGATGACCAAGTCCACCACCTTACACAAAGCTCTGTGCACCCCCCCTGCAGCAACGAACTCATTCATCTGCCTGTAAACCAAAACTCTGATGATCTGGCTCCTGCCTTACAAGAAGTACAAGACTTCATAACCTACTGGCAGCCATGGCAGGTTTATTCTGCACTTCTGTACATAGCCATGGTTCTCTTTTAAAGGAACTCAATTATTCTCAACTACTGCAAGGAGCAGCAATACAGAGTCTGGGCAACTTTACTGCAAATCATTGAGAAATTGCTTTTAGACTCATTCTAGCATTGCAGACATCTAAGGATAGAGCATACTTGCCTGCAGGAGATGGAGATGGGAACTGATAACCAGGAGGCTCAAGTTTCAGCTGTAAAACGGATGTTTCCAGCAAGACTGTCTCCTTGCATCACATCTCTGCTGTGAAAACATCCTCCAGCTGATCAGTACCAGCTGGCATGGAGGGGGAAAGAGGAAACACTACTTGTGGCAAAGTACCATACGGCTCAGATCTTACCTCCACTTTAGAAACACTTCTCAGTGCTGGGATTAATGGTTAGACAGCTGGTATGTCACCCTGGCAAGATGAGCATACCCTCAGACCCTTATGGTACATTCACTAACTGTAATTTATGATAAATCACAGGAGAAAAAAATTATCTTTAAACCGAGTCTGCACCGAGCTCCCCATGTCTTTCAGCAAAGAGTGAGACGATACTTTTGAGTTATTACAATGTGTAGAATGAACTTTTATTTTCATTCATCCTTCATTAATACCATACAATTAGATAGCAATATTTGGAAAAAAAATAATCTTGAAATAATTTAAAACAGAAGGCACAGAAAACCAAACCCAACTATTCTGCTACAAGAGAAAGGGGAAAAATGATTTGAGAAGTGAATTTATTCTGAAAAGTTTTATCGCTAGGTATTCTGATCAAAAGCTACAGCATACAGAAACAAAACTGCACAGTTTAAGCTAACCCATGCTTTTGTTACATTTAACATATAAAAGGAAAAAAAATCTAAAAATATTTTTAGCAGGATTTTGAATGAAAAGTGTAATTTTTAAAATAAAAAACACTAAATCTAGTACATATGTCAAAAACTTCCCTACAAAAGCCTACACACTAAGATGTACTTCACAAAAAAGTTTGCATTAAGGGCAAAGCATACAGGTAAACACCATCTGGGGAGGGGAGAAAACTGGTTCTTAAATCAGTTAGAGTATCAAATAAATTTGGTGTTTGCTTCAGAAACAAGGATTCTCACTACAGTAATATACTGGAGAGGACATTCTTTTGTATTTTAATATTAAGAAATTAAACCAATAGTATACACTACAGAGAGGAGTAAAACCATTCATATGAGATTTTAAACTTTTTTTTTTCCTTGCGAAAGAGTAACTTTATTTCTTTCGAAAACAAAGCTACTGGAATTAATGACATGCGATAATATGCCCCAATATTATACCAGCTAAGTTTGAAAATAAAGTTCATGCTTCACAATTGAAATATGCTGTGACTCTCAAATACATTCTCTGGTTATTAATAATACAATACAGAGGTCATTCATAAAATCAGTTCAGGTTGGGAACCTGGTTTATAAATGAAGCTCTTTTCAAATATTGAGAACACTGACAACACACAGGGTTAGCTCCAGGTCAGCACATTCCTTTCTGTGCTCCACCCCTCTTTTCTTAAACAAGTGGGTGCTTAGCCTGCAAATATCATGGAAAGGCAAAGTCTAGAAGCTACAGGTTGGTTTGTAAGAATACTAAATACAATCCAAGACAAACAGTATTACTGACAACTTAATAGCAGGTGCTCTCTAAAGGAAAAAAAAATATCCTGAAATGCAAAAGAGATCTTTTCAGCATTTGATATCAAGGCATTTGCACATTTGTCAGGAGGTGACAGGAAGAGTGAACTTTGCAGCTTACTTTGCAGTTGGACTTGAAATCAAAGAGCTTTCCATCTAGCCTGCTCACCTGTAAACCATAACATATGGTTTCTTAATAGCTTGCTTTTTTCCCTGGAAATAATTCTCTCATTTAGAAAGTACAAGTCAAAGTATTGTTTCCACACTTGAATAAAGAGAGCTGACAACTACAATAGAAACGGTAAAAATGATCTTCATAAAAATGTTCATCAAAATTCTCTGACATAGCAAAACATTCATTTGTAAAGTAAAGTCTAATACTGCAAGCCATTCACTCAAAGGCGACCTTGGGCACATGTATCCTTGCCAGCATTGCAATGGGAATTACTTCCATGTTTCTTGTCATTATAGGGTACAAACTCTGTAATATATTAAAGTTTCCTAACAAAGAGTCCAATTATTGCACTTTATAAAAATTCTAGTAATATCAGGCTTTTGTCCTACTTTTCTATGAACATTGATGCCCTGCAAGAAAAATTTGGGGGACCAAGTAATTTTTGATGACTAAGATGGAATACTTGAATCAGTCCAAAATATGGAATCAGAAAATGGAAAGGCTTATGAAATGAGAAGATGCAACCTTTGGAAACAGGTTTTGGTTCATAGCAGCAGACAGATGTGTCATTCTGGTACTGACACACGTTCTCTTCGCCACGAGGAGCGGGCACATGAATGGGACATTTATATATCACAACTCAACTTGAGGACTTTGCAGAGAAACCCAAAGAACTGCTAAATTCTTCTGCTGACCCTACAAGCCTGATGGGAAAAGCTCAATGACAGCCACGTTGGAGTGGGGGTTTCTCCGTGAGTTCGAATGTATTTGCATTTGTGTCAGCAATAGATATAGTGAACAGAAATAGCTATTTCAGGGTGGCAAAACAGGTAGAGTAAGTCTGAGAGGCCTGTAGAAAAGGAAAATACAGCAGTTTTGGCCCTGCTTTTAACCAGCTGTATCAATAGGGAAAAAAAGATAGAGGAGATTTTTGTGCCAGCTATCTAGAAAAAGACGCTGCTTGAACCGAAGTGATTCACAACTCTATATGAGGCTTCCAGGCCAGCAAATCACAGTTAAAGTCACTTTGTTCCTCTGCTCCTTCAGCATGGGAACGAGTGCAGAATGACTCATTCCAACCGTGGATAGTCCGTTTACAGCAACAATCATATCACCACACCTAAAAAACACAAGAAGAATAAAAAACACATTATGAGTCCCGCTCTGCAGTAATCAGCACACACCAACAAACAGCACTTCACTGCTGGGGTGGTAGGTTTGCACGAGGCTGGAAAGTGTAGCTAAAAATCCCAAAGCAGTTCAATTTGAAGTCTGTCCTACTACTGAAAGATGCTCCTGCTCATTGCAGGAGTGTTAGACTAGATAACTTTTAAAAGGTCCGTTCCAACTTCCAACTATTCTGGGATTCTCTGCAACTCATCCGGGAAATTCCCAAATCACTCTATTTCAATTCTAATACCAAGATAGTTCTGCATTAAGAGCTGACCTGTATAGAAACCTGAGAAGAGAGATTTGGAAAGACCTAATGGAGTCAAGAGAAGATGAGATAGCATGTGCACGACAGAAGCATTTCTGTTTGTTTGTGTGGATTATGACACATTTACACCAAACATGCCTTTACTGTAGGAGGTGTAAGTAAAGATACTTATGGTTACCAACCACATTCCAACTAAGAACCTTGTTTTCAGTGGTTTATGATTTTGTCAAATATAACCATTTGGCTTGAAATCTCCCTTAGCAGATGGTTCAACTGAGAATTGCAGCATCTCTGCATTTTGAAATGGGTAAGAAATTTGTGAGGGTGCCATTTGCTGGCCTTGAGAAAACTGACCTTGAAGGGTTAAGTTCTGGTTTTTAAAACCTCAAGAGGAACTTCAAAAATGCACCCAATTTCTTTCTGTATTGACCATGTTCCATCTCTAGACACCTCTGCTTTGCAACCTGAGTGTGTGACATTACCCAGAGCAGTCAAATGTGACTTGGAGATCAAACAGGACTTTTCCTGAAACTGATCCACTCAAGTATTGAAAGCATCAAAATGGATGGCAAAAAGATGCTCTCCTGAGCTTTCCCTAGGGCAGAGCAGAGGAAGAGGAAGCAGAGTTACCAACACCAGTCAAATGTGCACTCAAAAGTCCTCCTCTGCCTGAACCAAGGAACCCCATCACCCAACCTGCAGTGCTACAGTTCACTTCAGTGCATCCCGCAGCCTTTCCGATGAAGTCATTTTGCCTTCTATAAAATCACACCAGACAGCTCACGTAAGCAGAAAACTGTCTAAACTATTGAACTGTGAAGTTATTTACTCCCTTCCTCTCCAGCCTAACATTTAGATAATTTAAACAAAACAGAACAGTTTTAGAAGAGACCTGCCCCACAATAACTCAAGGTACAGGTTCTGAGGGGCTCTCCCTTGTTGATGGCCCATTTTTAAGTATGTATTTTCAGTGGAACAGTACATTTGAAAAAGGAGTATTACATCACATTATCACATAAGAGCATCTTTTCCATACGTTACAAGGGGACAAATGTGATCACGATGAGTTTTCCACTCTTCTTAGGAATGATGCTTGAACTTCCTTTTGTGTGAAGACTTCTAGTTATTAAGCCCCCAATCTGAAATTATTTAATTTGGGTTGAACTAAGATCTTTAATTTAATCCAAACTGTTCCACAGTTGGAAAAAAAATTGTAATTTTGCATTCAGCCAAGTTATTTTTTCATTTATTTATTTATTTAGTCACTGAACTGAAAAATCAATTACTGTCAAGGCTCTAGGCATAAGTACATTCTTTTCTTAAGTCACTTTGTAAGAAAATCTGCATGTAAAAATCATGCCACGAAACTTCAAGTTGCATATTCTTGACTGCCACCTTCACAAAAGATCAAGTTTATGAACAAGAGAACCTTTAATGGGAATTTTAAGTCCTAGTTCTGAACTAATCCTACACAAGGCTAGTATATCTGGATACTGGACCTGGGGGCTGCATCCAAATGTAACGTGTAAGTAAAATCATATAATCTTTAAGGTCAGAAGGGACCTCAGGAGGTCTATTGCCCAACCTTGAGCTGCAAGCAAAGTCAGCTGTAAGATCCAACCATGACTCTCAGGGCTTTACCCAGTAGGGTCTCAGAAATCTCCAAGGGCAGAGACCATGCAATTTATGCCACTGCCTGACCATCCTCATGGGGAAATAGTTTCTTCTTATAACCAGTCTCAAAGCTCTTTTGCTCAATTTGTGCCTGTTGTCACTTATCCTCTCACCCTGCACCACTGAAAAGCCTGGGCTCTGTCTCCTTGATAATCTCCGGTAAGTACTGGAAAGGGTTTTGGCTGCCCCTGAAGCCTTCTCCTTGGAGGGCAAGTGCTCCAGCTCCACCATCTCAGGGGCTTCTGCTGAACTTGCTTCATTTATCAGTGACTTTCTTGCCAACTAATGACAGGGTAAAGCCACGGGGACTTGGTTCCTTAACAATCTTTTCCGAAATCTTTATCACCTACTTTCTTGCCCTTCTATTAAAGCAGCAGCAACCCCTCTTCAGTACCAGTTTCCAGCAGTGGCTTCAGGAGGCTATGTGAAAGGTTAAAGCACTTTTGCCCACTTTGCAGAAGTTAAGTTCTAACTTTTAGCTGTTCTACAGGAAGACAAAAACTAGCTAGCTCTACACATATACACTGCACATTGTCTCTTGGCCTGAAGAAGAGTTTGACAGGAGACAGCAGCTGACATCAACAGCACAGCTGGGGAGGAGCACAGGAGATGCCATCACCTCTGAGAGATGCCCCTTCCCCAGCAGAAACACCCTGTTACTTCCCTGCATCCCACTCCTCAGGGAGGTAAAGCACTACAGGGCTGCACGATCCAGCAGCACAAGATGCTACAGTGTACATCCTTAAGCAATTAGTTGCACATAACTGTTTAAAAGTGGTTTATTATTATTGCTGTTATTACCACTATTATTATTTCTACCATTGTTACTTTGGCTTACTTTAATCTTCCATCAAAGTAGGCAGGAGTTCCAAGAACAATCGTTTTAATGAAGAAAGGCTGGTTTGTGTGGTTCTCCTCGTAGCCACCGACGATGCTGAAGCCCCAGCTCCCTAAATTGCTCCGCCGCAGCACCACGTCATGGCAGCTATGCAGGCAGCTGTGGAATGGAAGCACAGGGTAACAAGAGAAAAAGCCATGTATACTTTTACAGTAGGCACAACATCTGCTACCTCATCATTACCACTGCACCAAGTGTGGAAGAGAAAGGGAGGGATGGTGATTAGACCTCTGTTCCCAGAGTAATTTTGCAATAATCAAACCAATTACTGAAAAAGTCCCACAATCCTGAGACAGAAAAGTGTTTTAAAAAAAATAACACAGTGCTAGAATAATTACTTAAACACAGTTAACTCTGCAAACTGACAGTAATAGAACTGCATTTTAGGGATTTCACAGGTGGCAACAATGTGGGTGGAAAATCAATACCTGATGTGTTCAGTTTGCAAGTCAAAAATGCAGAGCATTTGTCTTCCACCCCCAGTCAGTTTAAGCTTTTTCTACTTTAAGTAAAAATTAAAAATCCATGCACAGTCTTCATTACCTCTGAACTGATTCATCACCAGTAATGAAAATATAAATGACTAACCATTTTATTACACAGAATGTAAATAATTCAGATCACACTTCACTAACTGTACTGCTATATGTTATCAGCCCCAGTGAAAATTAATTCTTGCCAATGAAGTTGGCAATGACTGTAATTTAAAAAACAAACAAACAAACCTACATAGAAATTAACTTTTTGTTAAAAAGACACCAAGTTCTTTACAGTTGTTCGACACTGCTTTAAAGCACAATGCATAGCATAATGTGAGGAGCCATACCCGGGCATCTGTAGCATAGAAGAAATAAAGCACTAGATAAGAAATAGACTGCTGCTAAAGCATGAAAAGGAAGTGTATTTACCAAAACTGAGAGCCATTTACTGAGATTACTCATTAATACTTTAATAGAAGATAAACTAATTGACAGTTAAACTCAGAAAAAGAGAAACCTCTGCAGGGCCAATGCACAGTTGTGTTACCTTCAGCTGCATTCTGCTCCCAGTCTGACTGGTTCTTGTTGTGGTTTTACACTTTAAGTACAGATCTGGCAAATTCATCAGAGGGAAAGGAATTAACCTGTATGCCCTGACTGAAGCTAACAACTCTACTAGCTGTAGTAGGAGCTCTTCTTGATAGCAAGCGATGCCAGAATGAGATTACAGCTGCAGCCTCAAGAGACTGAGGAGAACAAATGAAGGGATGTCCAGCAGATTGCAGAGTAGTTAAAGGGAGGGAGCTTGCTGCAAACGTCCAAGAGTTTTTTGTGTTTGGCAGAGATGGTAGTGGATTCTTGAGAAAAAACAATGTGAGCCTATAGTTACACAGCAACAGTCCTGGAACAGGACATGTCAAGAATCTGTCAGAAGGGCCAAAACCTGATGCAATATTCTGAAGTGAAGTATTTGGCCTCATAAACTTAGGTAGCAGATTAGCAAAGAGACAGATGGATACATACTTTGTCATTCTATTAGTAATTGCTCTGGTTTTAGATATTCTACAGAAAGTTACAGTATAATAAAACAAAAAAAAGATTAATTTTGTCTGAACAGAAGATGCCACATGGGTAGTTACTATGGTTTGTGAAGGGATAAATCCAGTCTATTAATCTTCGAGTTTCCTAAGGAAATACTGCTCCTGTTCACAGCCTGCTTCCTAAGCACACTGCCAACTGTATCTAGCCAAGATGGTCAGGCAGAAATAAGGGCAGATGTGCTGCCACTAAGAAGGTCTCTGCTTCTTTATGTCTCTCACAGGACTTAGCTTAAAACAGCTAAGTAAGTACTTTATTAATTCTGTACCTCGGAAGTCCCAGCCACATGACCCACGACGGTGACCAGCTGGCATCGTATTCATTTTCACTGATAGTACTCAATTGTTCTTCATTAGCCTGGGGCTGTTCTTCTACAATCTGGACTTCCAGGGCTTTCAGGGCAACTACTGAAGAGGCAGCACTAGCTTTCAGCATGGCCACCGCCTCGCTGTGACTCAGGTTGGTCAGATCAATGCCGTTGATGTTCAGCAGCACATCACCTGTGCAAAGATGAGAGGGAGAGCACATCAGTCTGACAGTCCTGCCCACCCACAGCACCTCCCACTCCAGGGTTTCATTCCATACTGGAGCCTTGGGACCCGAGACAGTCTGAACTAACAGACTGGGAATGTGAATAGCTCTGAAGCCTTATTTCGTCAGTTTGAAACTTCAACATATTGAGCTTATATCAAGTTGGATCAGCGAAGTTTATTTCCACGTAACACCGAATACTGTGACTCCTATGTATACTGCCCTGAAAATCTGGAATAGAAATTAGCTAAGGACCTCACCAGTTTGGCTGCAACTAATACTGCAGATACCGTGACACAGTTGTTTTCAGACATGGATCTTGGGCTCACCCTAACTTTAAAAGCGAAGGAACAACGATGGCAGGAACAATGCAGGCACCTCAAAGTAACCAATTATTGTACAGGTAAGGTGCCATGGAGTGCTTTAATTAATCTGATTTCAACAACTTGTTAACTGGGAGAAGAAAATGGAATTCAGAAACTACTGGAAAGTTTGGTACAAAACACAATTAATTCAAAGAAAGAAATTGAACATCTCTACAAAGATAATTTGGAAAGAGTCAAAGCCAGGAAAAAATGTTCCACAATTTTAGTTTTTTATTTTTTTAAAGCTTCAGGATAAAAACAAGAATGCTATTAACTATCCAGGGGCAGACTCCTTTTTCACACAAGGTCTCACGAATGAAAGCCCGAAAAACCAAAGCAAAAGTGCAAACGCCCAGGTCACATTTGGAATGAGACTCAGTTTTTAAAAGGTTTTTCCTCCCAGTAGCTTCTGTGGCTACTTTACTGTTACACAATGAAAGAACAATAGTGATTATTCTATCCAGTGTGTTTTTCATAGTAGTACAGAAAAAGAAAGCATACCTGCTGGTGTGTGGGTGTAAATCTCCCTTTCTCAGAAGCATAGAAGATGCTCATACACTCTTCTTTTAAATGTACAATCTGTGAAGTTTTTTGCCTAAATTTCTTTCCTGAAACATTCTGTAATTCTGTGAACTGTCTCAGAGAATTGCAGAGATCCCACAGGCAGTCTTTGATTCACATATGACATAATACGTTTTAATCGTCAAATGCTTTGCTATCAATTATGCAAGACTGCCTTCACCTATGCTGAGCCTAACCTCCACCTCCCTGTTCCCTTTTACAAAGCCAAGGAACAAGCACAGGTGTTACAGCACCCCTGAAGACCAGGAAGCTCACGCTATCCCAGAGGATAAGAAAGCTTTTGGGAACCAGGATCAACACTGATGTAGCTCTTGGGGTAAACTCTGTGTGGGTGAGCTGTGGCCTATCATCTGCTGCTCAGATATTACACTGGGTAGCAGAGATTCCTTGGACAGAGATGTGGTACAACCCACTAAATTAAACACAAAAACAGGATGTGTGTGCATCACACCACACCCCCAGCTCAGGGGACTACCATCAGCTTTAAAGAATTTAACCATACATTTTCTGATCTTATCCACTTCCCCTGCTATCATGCTGTAAACATCCCCTTCCCATAAAAGGTGAAAGTGCAACACTAAATACTGTATTTCCATTATTAAATCATGGAGAAAAACATCCATAAGCATTTCCCTACATCTGTGAGAAGGCTTTTTGACACCACCTGACTCGAGAGACTGCAGTGATCAAAAAGCAATCAGAGGTAGCCATGCCACCAGGGAAGCCAAACCCCACCTCGTTTAATCCTGCCGTCTCTTGCCAAACACCCGTGAGGCTGCACACTTGTCACAAAGATGGGCAGTTCGCCACTTTTGCTGCCTCTGCCTCCTGCCACTGTCATTCCCAGAGATTCATGTGGCTCTTTTTTCACAGTAATGTGCTTTTCTTGGCATGTAACACACTGGGAAAGATCCTGTTTAATAAGGATAAATAACATCGTTAAAACCAAAACCAAAAACCAGAACAAAACAACTAAATATACCCCAAACCCACACTTTGGCACTTTAATGGAAGAGTTTAAAAGAACTAAGTAGTGGAAACCAGCTTTGGCTGGATTTCTTCCAGGTCAGATCCCTGCCCCCTCCAAAAAAAAACCCAAAATCACCAACAAAAATCCCATGGATGCAGATACTTAAACATAGATAGAAAGCTTATAAAGGCCCATCTTGAAAATCTCGCTCTAGTTTTTCTTAACATCCTACACTGGAACAGGCTAAATTTTAGGACTGCACTACAAAACCATATGGTCAAAAGTCTGGAGACAAACCAGAAACAAATCTTCTTGATGTCTTGGTGAACATCAGCATTACTTCATTTGTCAGTAGAATATACCCCAGAACTACAAAGCAGCTCCTAAGAAATGAACACACGTGTTTTCATGATGACAATAAGAGACCCTTTAAAGCCCTTATGCATTATGTTCTCTTTTGCAGCTGGTATGTAGAACCTCCCAGAGCACAAACTAAGACCAATTGATGCTAATGGCTTGTAATGGGTACCTTGGGCAGCCTCCCTAATGATTATAAGGAAGACTCAAGCTTGAAACAACAAGAGATCCTGTACTAAATTTTCTGACAATTGAATGATGAAGTTCAGCCCGTATTTAGTTCTGCCAAATAAAAAAGATCTAAACCTAAATCAAAGTAAATTTTATTTGCTGAAGCCTTTCCCTCAGGCTATTAAGCTAAAGATTCAAACCACTACACATACACCTATAGCAGCATATTAAATTAACAGAATACTTGCAAGGAATCCAAAATAATGAAAGAAATAAGCTGGGATATTCTTCAAAGTGTATGTATGTGTATATTCCCCTGCCTTCTCTTGGAAAATGACAACATTGTCTTCTTTGACCTCTAATGCCATGTGCTCCTTCTGACTTGCTCTGCTCCTCACATACACATTAATCATGGAAGTAGCTACATGTAAACACACCATAGCTTATAAAGACAGTTCATTCTTAAGGCTTCAGGCTTTAGGACTGGCTGCTGACACACAATCATATAAACATATTTTAAGCCACAAGGCTTCTAAGCCAACTACAGGTCAATGAGAGAAAGATAAACGACATAAAACACGAGAAACGTCCACTTGCTGTTACATGGGACTTCCCATTTTAACAGAACCCACAGACAGCATTGATCCGTGAGGGAAAGCCACTCATCCAACTTTGGAACTGTGGTAAGAGCACAGCCCATGCTGGCACATGCACAGCTGGTTCACGCTCTGACATCAATGAACCAATCATTGTGTAGGTATGGCCCAGCGCTGTGGCAAGTACCCACAGCCATGGTATTAAGGAGCCTCACCTTTGTCTCTCAGGAGGAAAACAACCTTCCTAAAGCCTCATTTGTTCTTTTCTGAAATGATACCCACTTTTAAAAGACAATACTACTAACACACGTAAAATATCCCAACAGAAGTACGACAATAAATAGTAAAGCAAATAAGAGTGGACAGGAGGAAAGATGGATTTGTTGACATAGTCAACATAACCATTATTTCACCAAGTCAACTTCTTAAGAGTGAGAAGTTGTATTTTTCTAATTACAAGAACATCCCAGGCACAGGCTCTATTTCTGCAGCTCTTCCAAATAATTTGACACTAGTTTCATGAAAGTCTCTTCAGTTTGCCTTTCTCTCCCTGCTTGAGACCCTGCAGTACTCAGCAGTCTTGCAGCCAGGACTGTTGACTCATGAAGGAGATGACATATCCCTCCAACATGCTCTTCATATGCTGGAAGTTGGGCTCCTTCCTGGTTGCAGGCAGCACAGCAGCAAGAGAAACCTAACATTCTTGAATTACAGCCCTTCCATGAAGGAGTAACACAAGCCACTGTCTTAGACAAGGTCTAACAGCTACAGCTGTATGAGCTCACAGAACTTGCTTCTTTCACTGTAGTCAGCAAATCAAAAAACATACTGGAAACCTGTTTCCTATCTTTTGTTCCTACTCCAGACATGATGCAGGACTCAAGTACTTGGAAGTCATTGCCATTTTTTTATTAATTAGATTAAAAAGAAGATATAATCTTTTCTTCTAGTTTTGCCTTGCTACACACACCACCAAATGAGTAAACCAGTATTTATTCCTTTCAGAAGGAGAAGCACCAACCTTATGTGAGTTAGGTCTGCTGTGAAACAGCTGCTGGGACTGGTGTTGGTGTGAGCTGCTGTTGTGAGTCCCGGTGTCTCGGATAATACTGACTGTCTGCAACTTCAGGGGTCTAGAGATGATCAAGTTCACTCTCTCCCCGCTAGCCTGTTGAATACATTAGGTCATCAAACATCATCAAGTTTGATAGGATATTGATTGTTAGAAAGGGAGGAAAACATATGACAGAATGCGAAACCAGGCAAGAACAGACTTTGTTTTCCAGTTCCTTTATAGACTGCACAGTCTCTTACTTGCTTCTTTTTGCAATTGCCCCCAGAATGGAAGGGAAATTAACACTCCTCCTTCTCCTCTGATGTCACCTTTACATCAGCTGAAAATCCTTTGTCAAAAGGACCATTTCACACTTTGTTACAAAGCTTCAAACATTAAAATTCACCCCGTTCCATTTGCAGCCCCTGAACTTCAGCAGCACACAGCAATAAATGGAAGAAATGCCTATGTGATAGCTCCAAGATCTGCAGATTTTGATCAAAAGCTCTGAATACGTCAGGTACTTCCCAAAGACACTCGCAAGAAAGATGTTACACATGAGCATACCATCATATTCTGGATTTTGGGGAATACTGGGAGACTCCAGTCTGGAGTTACCAGATGTTAAATAAAACATCAACTCTTTTTATTGCTGCAAAACCACACTTTAAAAGGTAAAAGTTATGCAATACTAAATTCTGATGACTGTTTACAAAAATTGGAAACTGAAATTATAATTCCCAAGATCGTTGTTATTTTAATTTCACTGCAAGGAAAACTCTTGAGATGATTCCTGGAACAAGTATTTACTACTCATTTGTATCAGAGCTCTCTACGTGGTGCTTTAAGCAAAGATGACTGCACTAGACTGCAGGAACGTACTACTGGTATATTCCAACTTTCCTAAAAACAGAGCCATTTTCACCAACATCCCATCAGCAGGAAGTAGCAGTGCTGCACCTGTTTCCTTACAGACTGGGAGAAAAGCATGGAGTAAAGGTTTTCCTGTGGAGACACAGAGGGGTAATATATCACACTGCATCAACCTTTGGGTAATATTCATGTCCAGAACATAGCCAGACATTGGAAACAGCCCTTTTTTGAACACTCAGAAAATGAGCTGTACCATGCAGAACTCATGGAAAACCTGTATTTGACTTCCCAGCTGCTACCTGTTGACTCTAAGGTCTGACAAATTACTTTCTTGTTTAAACTCTATTCCATGCACAGGCAAATCAATAAAAACCAAAGCCCACTTTTATACAGCTTACTGAGAGACTAAAATACAATACATTCATAAATAGAGTAATAATAATCCTCTTTTTTTTTTTCTTCCCTGCTAAGCAATAGGCTACAATAGGCTATTCTCCTTGCTCACATGATCTGTCTTCTAATCTTCAGGCTGCATTCCAGGGAAGATGAATGCATCTGTCACTTCTGAGGAGGTGAAGTTCATCTGTAGATGCCAAATCAGATCCTGTTCTTCGCTATTATTTTCAGAACATAAATCACTGTAAATTACATTGACACAGGCTTTTAGGCCTCGCACAAGCTGCTCTCTCTGGGCACAGACTCTAGCCCAGGCTTTGCCCAAGAAATGAAGCTGAGCTAAGGGCTCAGGTAGGGAAAGCAAATTACCTGTATAACCTGAGCAGCAAGCTCCGGTGTGCCGTGCTTCAAGTCGTGCCCATTGATCGCCAGCACGCGGTCATTACTGCAGAGCCTGCCGTCCTGAGCAGCCAAGCCCCCTTCCAACAGGTCGAGGATAAAAACTCCAGGCTCGTCTGTTCTGCGCACGAGCTTGATGCCGAGCTGCTCGCTCGAGTCGCGCTTGTGCAGGGTCACCTGGAAGCTGTCCTCCCGCCCGGAGCCCGGCGCATCCGCGTGGGTGTGCGTGCGGCTGCCGAAGCGCCGCTCCCGCAGCACCGTCAGGTGCAGCACCGAGCACGGCTGCGACAGCACGGCCCGAGCGTGGTTGTGGGACACGTTGCTTATGTCAAAGCTATTGACCTGCAAACAGCAACAGCAAAAAAAGGTCACAATGATGTGTTGGTATGTTTAGTTGTTCCTGGTCATGGAAATAAGCCCTTTCCAAAGTAAATGCACTCGCTGCAAAACCAGCCTTGGAGCAACCTACATGTCTGACCCTACTAAGCTTCTCTCTAGTCCTTCCAGTCTCTCCTTCAAACTCACATTGGATGCTCAATCTACAAATTTTTATTTTTATTTTCAGGTTGGAAAAGATCCTCAACATCATCAATTCCAAGCGTTAACCCAGCACTGCCAACTCCACCACTAAACCATGTCTCCAAGTTCCACACCTACATGTCTAAACAGCTCCAGGGATGGTGATCCCACCACTTCCCTGGGCAGCCTGTTCCAGTGCTTAACAACCCTTTTGTGAAGAAATTTTTCCTAATATCCTATCTAAGCTTGCCCTAGCACTATTTTAGGCCTTTTCCCACAAAGCTGACAACATGTCCCCAAATGTTAACACCCTCCGCCATCACAGGCCAAGGTTTTTGTCCTCTTGGTCTCCTGTACTTGTCTTCCTTAGATCTTTACACTGTTTGTTCCTCAGGAGAAGAACATGGCATGTGCTTTCAGTGCCAAGCCCAGCATCCCTTAAAACTGCAAAATAATAGCTATAAAAAGAATGCATCCAAATCTCTGATGAAAGCTTGTGTCTTACAATACACAGTACTTCCATTTCGTGAAAAAACATTTAAAAAAAATTGAAATCCAGAATAATGAAATTGGTTCATTAAGACAGTAGAAAAAAGGTAGTTGTAGTAATTCTCAAGTCTTAGCATGAACTTAGATTTTCCACAGACTTCAACTAGGTCAGAGTTTCAGACTGATAACCTGTATCACACAAAATCCAGTTGTAAATGAAAAACAGATTAAACTTCCTCTACCTACAACTAAGAATTGTGTTTGTTATATGGCCCACTGATACAAAGATCGGTAAGTAGCCTTCAGTCATTTCTTGCACTGTAAAAATAAGAACTGACAGTGCAATGAGATTTGGCAGAAAAGAGGAGTATGAAAAAAATTCAGCACAAAAGCTGTGTTTGCCTTGTTTTGTAAAAAGGGGTTCAAAGTTAACACTAGAATTTCATCCTTAGCACGTATTACTGAGCCTTGGTGGAGGAACCCCTGCCCCCCAATTTCAGCAGATAGAAACTAACACCAAATGGTCTATACTGATAGATGTGCCTTACCTAAGCCTTTCAATACTCCCCATTGCAATCTAAGTAAGTAAAAACAAACATGCAGCTTCTCACCATCTAACAGCAGTATTAAAATTTTTAAAAATATACGAAGTGATGTACAACAGCTGCCACATTTACATCACACATCTGAGCTCAGAGGCTCCCAGAAGTCTGTGCCAAACCATTTGGCTGTGGTGGTTTCTGAATGGTAAACGGGTACTGCACCCTCCCTGAGCCACCTCCAGCCCAAAACCCAGCACAAAGCCACAGCTGCTGGCAGCACCATGAGCTCAGACAGAACCACGGTGGTGTCCTGTGTCCTGCTCTGCTACTGCCCTGAGACAGGCTGTAACCTTGGGCAGAGGGAAAAGAGGCATAGCTAGGAGAAATAACATTTAGAGCTGCCTCCTGCAAAAACCACTAGGGCTCATCCATCAGAGCCCTTAAATTAAATCCATTTTTATTTTTAACTGTAGCTAGCTAAAGTAAATACATAAAATATGGGTGCACTCAAAGGGCACAGAAGAATATATGCAATAAAATGTCATTCTTCTTTCTAAAAGGCAGTTTAAAATTTCAGAATAAAACAGCCTTAGCACTTCTTGGGGAAAGAGATTCTCATTAGGACATGCTTCACATGAATTACAGACACAGTCCAGCACAAAAAAGCGACAATTTGTAGAGCACTTTGAAAATGTTAGGCACCTATCTGTACCTTGCAGACAACACAAGCTTTTATGTAGCTGTTACTAAATGCTGTTCCCACAGCTCTTAAAAGGGTAATACTTCTTGTTTGACTGGGCAAGAAAATGCTGAGTTTCATCTCACAGTCCTTTCTGGCTCTTTCTTTTACACCTTTACAGCTCATAAAAGCCCAGGAAGACATTTTCAGAAATATCCAACCAAAGTGTGCATGCTGAGCTGCACCTAAGCACACCTAACTACAGCTGGCAGAGATTGAACCTGATCATTTTAATACAACAGCTCAGCACCTGCACAGGTAAATTCAAAGAAATAAAGATATTCTATCTCCCTCAAAAATTCAGGTTTTACCCTCTGTACCTCTCCCTTGGCATGAAAGGAGGACTCTCACGGACACCCACTTAGCATCTGACAGCCCCACTGCCAGGATGTTGATAGGGAAGACTCACTGCAGCTTGTAAATTCCTATTTACAGTCAATTCACTGCCATTTATGGCTTTGGAAACTGTAACTGACACCTGCCCAAACAGCAGGAATTTCCAAAGCTTCACTGGAACTCAAGCTCCCTATTCTGTCAAACAAGTAGAGCCCTTAGTATAAAAATAAATGAGGCAGCATTCAATCAGTGTCTGCAATTACTTGTTGAAAAGGCAACATCTTGGAAACCTCTTGGGTTGTTTTCTTGGCCAGCCACTATGCTTACATTCCAAGAGAGGAAAAAGGCACATTTCTCAAAAGGGACTTTATTTTCTGAAGTGCAAACTGATTTCCTTCCAAGGGTAACTACTGTATTTAAGCTACTTCTATCGGCTTGATTTCAAAACAGTGAAATGAAGAAGGCTTATAACTACATTTGGACTGATCTTAGGCTGCCAGATCAAAAGCAAACATTCTTACTGAAGTAATTTTGAATTGACGATAATATACTTGTTCAGGTGGAAGGATTAAAAATAGAAGCTGGATGACTGTTCTGTTTATGTAGCACACAGTTACTGCCATTCTTAAGTGCCCTATAAACAATCCCTTCCTCAAATATAAAAATTAAAACTTCAAAATCAATAGAATTTGATCTTTTTCTACTGCCTGTGGCTAATTACTTAAAACCAAAACGAAAATACACAATCGATCAAAACCAACTTACATTTCGTTTATTTTTTTTCTTTAAATACTTACAGCACCTGGCTTTAAATCATTCCATTGAAGGCTATCACTGAGTCTTTTATACACACTGAAAGATGCCGGTCAACTGCCTTGGCTTTTGGAAGGCAACAGTGAAGCCAGATTAAAATGACAGCTTAGATGAAGCCAGCCTTACAATCCACAAATTGCTTTTTACACAGGACAAGTTACACCAACTTGCTAACCAGAAATAACCTTGGGCTCCTTTGGAATGCATGCATAAAGTTGAAATAAGGACCAAGTCCCACAACACTTAAAAACAGAAAAATAAACTTGTATTTTAAATGCTGACAACAGATGCTAGGGAGGAAAGATAATGCCAGGGACTGGTCCGACAAACAACATTAAAGCGTGATAGCCAAAAGTGCTAGAAAAACAGGCTCTGCTCTGAATATTAATTTGCTTTCCAACTGATAATTGCAAAGCTAACATTGACACAACATAGTCTGACAAGGAAAATCTTCCATCTCATTTTAACAACAATTCTGCAACGAGTGAATAGAAAGCAAGCAGACAGAATATGTAATTAGGTTCCATACTTGAAGTATTTGGTCTCCAGCAAGAAGTCTTCCATCTCTGGCAATGATCCCATCTCGATAAACTTCTTGAATGACAATGTTGATCAAAGGTGTTTCATTGCCACCCACTATGCTGATTCCTAATTCAATATACGGATTGGACCGATGAATTTCAATAGTAGTGATCTCTCCTTCAGGCAAGGTAGGTGGCTGTTGATTTGCTGCCAATTATTTTTAAAAAGAAAGACAATTAATATCTTTTCTACCTCATTTGCTTTCAATGAAATAAATGACCAAAAGATAATGTAGACAGGTCACAAAGCAGCAGTTTAACAAAAAACTAAACCAGTGCAAACGAGTCAGTTCCGCTACTTTTGAAACCCCTAGCTTGTCAGAAACAGCTCTCTAATGACTTAGCAGCATCCATGCTTCCTGACATGGGATCATTTGGATTGGAATAGGATATTCTGAACCCTTTGGATCCCATCCTTTACAATAAATTTCATATACTTCATTGGGTCACATGGGGATTTGCATTTGGTGTTGATGATAAAAATGTATTTTAAGGGTTACCCCACGATAACCTCTTTGTCTTGCAACTGCATTAGGAGCTGCCATTCAGTTACTGGGTCAACTGAAGGAGCCCATTTCTGAAGCAAACATGGAGACGACTAAAGAGGGAAAAGGAGAATGCTAAAGGATGGAAAATACAGGGGAGAAGAAAGGGGACAGGACCACCTTCCTCTGTGGTAAGGCTCAGCACTTCCTCTCTAAAATCCCAGATGCTAAAGATGTTACTGCGCATTCAGTGCAGCTGGATGCAGAAGTAACTCAGCTGCCTATTTGCCCAAGCAGGACAGCACTCCATCTGTGGGAAGGCTGTTGATTGAGTTGGGGGCAAAAAGTAAAGAGGGAAATCTTAGAAAACAACTTTTGTAATTTTACAGAAGTTATACTTCTTCCATCTCACTTGTGAGGCCAGTCCCACTAGCAGATTAACAAGACACAATAAATGATGATATAGCATCACAGTAGCTGGCACACACTCGAAGATATTTCTTTCCTTCCTGTGACTTTATCTCAGTTGTAAACTTGCACAAAATTGAAACCCACTAATATTTCTCCAGAAATTGCAAAAGAAAGAAGCCAAAGATGCACATTCACAGTTGGTAAGAGACAAGCTCTGACACCACAAATGCTTCCACATCTGATAAAAGAGACTTTAGAAGATAAGTGATGACATACTGTCTGCTACTGTGCTCTCCTCAAAAGGCGGATTGTCGATGCCGGGCTCATCTGTCCACGCGGGAAGGGCGGGCGAGGTAAAGCTCTGCTCAGCTGGCACTATTCCCTGATCCGCGTCCGGAGATAGACTGCTGGGCTGCTCCGGCCCGCCGAGACCACTCTCACCCTCTGCTTCTGCTTGCAGCTTGCTCGTTTTCCTTCTCTCCAGAGCAACCCTCCGATGGGAAGCCCCAGGACACCTGTGAAGACAACATTTATATCATGCTTCAAGCCTGCAGCCCTGTTTCAAGCCCAGCACAAAATGCCCAAGTATTTCATCGAATTAAATTTGTCTTCTTCAAAGCCACAGCTTTAAACACAGCATTAAAAAAATATTAAACACACTGAATTTTAAGACCAAAATATGTTTTAGTGGACAAAACCCCAATACTGCTTTCTTCACAAAACTTCTACTAGATGGTCTTTTGGCCATGAACTCAATGTGCTGTAACACCTTCTGAATGTGAACTAATTCTGTTATCATAGAATGGTTTGGCTTGGAAAGGGCCTTAAAGATCATCTAGCTCCAAGCCCCCTGACATGGACAGGGACACCTTCCACTAGAAGGTGGATTCTGTACATTTCAATTTCTGGAAGACAACCTTGCTGGAAAGATTAAACAGGATGGTAAAAAAAAATCCACATAAGAGAAGCCCTGTTCGAAGACACAACTAGAGACCCACTGAAGCCATCTCCTTTCACCTTAGCAAGCCAGAAGTAAGCATCATATTTTCCTGGGCTCATTCAAGGGAGTAAAGAGATGAAAATTTTACCTATATTGCAATCTAAGTGCTGAAATACTGAAAGAAAATTATGCTTTTCTAGGAATCTGTATGAGAGGTTTAGCAAAAGTAGCAGCTCTGTTCATCATCTTTTCTCAGGCCAGTAGAAGGTGTTCTCATCTCTCTCCTGTCTCCTGCTTTTAATTTCTGACTTCATATAGGAGGTGCAATTTTTTGTTTCCCTTATGCAGCAATGCTCCCTCAGCATTTGATGCTTTTCACTACAAACTCAGTTTTGTGAGTTTCCACTACTCTTAACGCAGTTTTTTTTTTTTTGCTTATGTTTAAAAGCCTACAGAACTTTATTGCATAAAAGGGCTGCAATGCTGCAAATTCATGGAAAGCCTTCATTTATAGAATCGTTTTGCACTTACATGTACATAATTAGATGTGGACATCAATCTCACATCTGCCTCTGTGACAGTTCTGCCAGTGTCTGATTAACCACTTCTTATATTCGGTGTAAGTAAAGTATTCAGTGTCCTTAAAGTTCCTGCTTCTGAAGCTGCTGACCACCTAAAAACGCTCATACTGTAGCAGTGTCAGAAAAAAATGAACCACATTCTTGAAAGGACTCAGTGTTTGAGAATTTGGCAGATTGTTATAACAAAAGAAGAAATTATTTATTTTTGCAAGAGAAGAAATGCGTCAACAGAGTAAAAGACAGCAGAAGCTTAATGACATCCTAACTTGTTAAACCAGAATATTTTGAGAATCACGACTCTGTTCTGACATTCTGTAAAAGGGATTTGGTAATTATATGGTTAGACTGTTTCAGCAGGGATTTTGAAGATAACCTGCTAACAAAGTTTGCAAATCCAAAGAATGTTGATAAGGCTTTTGAGACCCACAGTCATGCTGTAAAAACGTGGTATCTCTTTTTTTTTTTTAACTAGATACATAGAATGATAGAATGGTTGTGGTTGGAAGGGACTTTAAAGATCATCTACTTTAAACGCCCTCTGCCATGAGCAGGGAACACCTTCTACTAGACCAGGTTGTTCAGGGCCCCATCCTGCCTGGCCTTGAACACTTTCAGCAATGGGGCAGCTGCAATTGTTCTGGGAAACTTCTTCCAGTGCCTCACCACCCTCACAGTACAGAATTTCATCCAATTCTTTAACCTAAATCTAACCTTTTTCAGTTTAAAGCCATTCCCCTTGACCTATCACTACATGCCCTTACAAAGAAATCCCTCTCCGGCCCTCTTACATCCCTTTTAGATACTGAAAGGTGCTACAAGGCCTCCCTGGAGCTTTGTCTTCTCCATGTTTAGAAGAACAGAAAAAGGTAACCAAAATATGCTCTGAAATATGCATTAAAACACACATTAGAGACAATTCACATTAGGACATGATGCATTTCAGAAATAATTCCTTGGGGCTTTTCCCAAAGCAACTGCTTATCATTCTGTTCTTCAAAGCTAAGAAAGTGTAAGCATGAAAGATGAAAATTATTTGAAAGGTTTTGCTTTGTGAAAATGTTTCTATTATTTTAATGATGGAACACAACCCTATTTTTTGGCTCTGCCCAGACAGTACTACAGAAAACCATTGGTATAGTGGGATTGATTGGCCAATATATCTGTCTGGCGATAGAGACACACAATTACAGGTGAAAATCAGCAGGAAATTTCTATCATTGACCATTTCACAATGCAAACCTCAAAACAATAGTCCCAAAAGACCAAGAAAAAAAAGATGCTATCACTTCCCTCAGTATTTCTAACATACTTTAACTTGATGGGTTAGCCTCATGCTCCCTCAAATCTTAACATGGTCAACAGGGAAAGAAAATTAAAAAAAAGGGACAGTTTCCAACATCACTCACTTTGGCAGCAACACAGCAAGGGGTAAATGCTCTTGCAGAGAAAACCTTTTGTCTGCTGGGAGCTCTGACAGACATGCTCTCCCACACTGATTCACAAGAATTTAGGGCAAAACCACCCCAAGCTGTGTGTCCTTGCTGTCCCCGAACTGCTGTGCTATAGAAGTGGTGCTCTTTCAGCAAAGAGGTAAATAAACAGTTAGAAACCAACACTGTCAGAGCACCACGCTTCAATCCCACTGAGCCTGACATCAGAGTCCAGCCTTACTGGACTACTTCCGTGAGCCAGATACTTCCTTAGGTACCTCCTACCAAACCACTGTGCTGCTGTTGACTCTGACTCAGCCATCTCACAAGGCCTGAGGAGCCCAAAACACCTGCTCGAGGTGGCAAAGCACACCTTAGAGTTTCGGGTTTTTTTAAGCTGTGTCAAACCAGGACAGCATGAAACTCATCCCTGGAAGTGTCCTATTTCTGTCAAAGCCTCCTAAACCACAGCCAGGTCCTCCTCCACCCTCCTTCACAGAGCACATTCTCCCATCATTACCTGGCAGCTGATGAAAGTCATCACACAAAATATAAATAGATTAGAGGTTTATTTTTGCCAATGATGTTTAATTATAATTTCAAAAGCTAGTATCAAGAAATGTAAACAGCCTCCTGAGCACATCTACTCAGTTCAGCGGAATCCCTTTTGTGCAGCACTGCATGAGGCAAAAAAGGGGAAAACCCCACAGATTCTACCCCAAATTAACCAGTGATTGTAATAGACTCTGAATTTCAGTCTAGTATAGTGCAACTGCATTGCCAAAAAAGTAGTTGCCTAGTGGAGACATTAATTCACGGGATGCCAGTTCCTAGGTCTTTAAACACAGCATGCTGCCTACCAAGCAGCAAAGACCCGTACTGGTATTCATGCAGATCTAAACGGAGATTTTTCCTTTCCACTTGCAACATAAAAAGATTTTCACTGGCAGTAAGAATGTATTATTCACAAACAGCAAAACCATACAGCAGTTCTAACAGTTAGAAAGTGCCAATAAATCTCCAGAGGTGCACACTTTGACTAATACCAAATATCTGGGATAAAAAGCATTTTGGACTAAATCTTGTAACAAGTTATGTACACAGATGGGCATCTTGTGATCAAAACAAGCTTTGAAGATTGGATTCCTTTACTCATGAAAACATTCTCATAAAACAGATTGCATAAATAAGGGTTGAATTCAAACTTATAGAAATGGCATCTCGAATCTACCTACAAAGCCAGAACATCTTGTCTAGGAGCAAGAACAAAGACAGGACTGTTCTAAGAATATTTAGAAATTCCTTAATTTCTTTCATGACTCAAGATGCTCAAGAGAAAGATTCCAACTCAAACTACTCTATGATAGTAAAAACACCCAGCTAAAGCAACTGAGTGATATTATTTAATGGGAAGACTGAAGGGCAGTTATTCTAGGGATGTAAAATTAGCTTCAGCTTATATTCGACTTCTTCCCCTACCCCTGTCAGCACCAGCTTCTGCTCAGTTCTGGATGGTGACAAAGTACAGCTTTTACCTTCAATTTTTCTTAATTCATATCAGACAGAGAAGAAAAATGGCTCTTTTTGTTTGGTGGGTTTTTGTTGCTTTTTTTTTTAGAGCCAAGTCTGCTGGATTTCTCATTTAAAAGCTGACTTCTTGGAACACTAGCAGCAATCCCTCTTTGCTGATAAAAAGAGCTTTCATACAAAATTAAGATGTAGTTTACAGGCTATTTCTGTAGAATAACAGTAGGAGCTTGAAAAACACATTTGCTCACTGACTACTGGAAAGAAAGAATTCATTGTAACCTACGCCATCAGCTTCTGCCCAGTCTAGTGGTTTGATAAAAGCAAACACACTAAATAACCTCAGACTAGTTGCACTAAATCATTTTCCAAGCAGGAGCTGTATTTAAGCAAAGACTGCAAAGAAGCAACCCAAGTGCCTCTGCTATTGCTCATAAAACTTTGCCAGCAAAATGACCTTAGGCAGTAATTCTGGCAAGATTTACAGCTGCAATTCAAAGTAAAACCTGATGCTGCTTTGGCAAGTTAAGTGTCTAGGTTTTAGTTTGTCTTTTGACAGGACAAAAAAAAAAGAAGGGAAAAAGAGAAGAAAGTGGGGGAACTGAAGCACCAGGAGTTACCTAGGTTTAGGAATCAGAGAAGACTAAGGAAAAACAAAAAAAGGGTGGTTTTGGTGCATACTTCTCTCTCCCACCCAACAATGTGAGCAGCTTACAAGGAGTCAACAGGCTTCAGAGCAGAGAACAATCACAGATTGTTTACCTTTCCAGCAATAGATAGAACCCATAGGGCATGGCAAATCTATGAATCTATTGCCTATCCACTTATTCAAAAGAGGGTTAAATCCCATAGATCCTCTTCACTTCTGTTATTCCAAAGTGCCAGGCAGGGACAGTGCGTGCAGCTAACAAGAGAGAGTGTGGGAAGAACAGGACTCACCAACACTGTCATAAACACCAAAATAACTGGGATTGCCATGATTTTAAATGATAAAATTCTGTACCTTTACAACTTGTTTTCCCATGGCTTTTGTTACTCTAAATCCATATATTAAGCATGCTGAATGACACACAATGAATAGCTCAATTGTTTCTTCAATTCCAAAAAATGCAATCCTATATAAAGTTCAAATTTAACTTGACATAAAATTATCTGCAATGTTGCCCAGTCAGAAAAATGTCTCCATCCAAATGATAACTTAAACTACCATAGGGAAATATAGCAGGCAAAAGCTAAAGTCCAACTCAAAAGCCATAAACACAATACCAGAACTTCTCATTATAAAGTTGTACGAATTTCACAGTATGTTTCTGTACAATGGACTTTTTTCACTTCTGAATAACCCAAAAGAATTAACTGAATCAAAATGATACACAGAAAATCTCAGGAACTTTTTGTCAGATTTTCTTCTCATAAACTTACCTTTGATATTTAGAAATCACAGAATCACAGCATTAACTAGGTTGGAAAAAACCTTTGAGACCATTGAGTCCAACCCATGACTGAACATCACCACTATGTCAACTAGACCATGGGACTGAGTGCCATGTCCAGTTTTGCCTTAAACAATTACAGGGAATGAAACTGGCACTTACTTTACCAAGCATTAACAAATTTTCTATACCAAGTGACTGAAAAACAGTACATTACTCATATGGTTCTTTCCTTTAAATCATATTACATGCATTATGTTTAATTTTAAAAACCAAGTTTGCAAGTGAATGTAATGAAACTCAAAAGTTTGAGAAATCAAGAATATTTTCTTTGTGCAATGAGGTATCATGGAGTGCAATTAGTGACTGTGAAGTAATCAGGGTTGTGTCTGATGCCTCTCATCTCCTTGTGGGAGCATCTTGCAGTAACATTACACTCTGAGGCACCTGGTGGATACAGTGACATTTTCTTCCAGCTTTTATGCTCAAATGGAGGCAATTAAAAAAACACTGGAAAACCCCAGTGTGAAGGTTTTTAGACAGTGAAAATTAACCAACCATACTGCTCTTCTTAGAAACACAAACCAGCTCATGTAAAGGCGTGTTGAGACTAGTTTACATTAATCAATGCTGGCAACTACAGTAATACTGAATTTTGTATTTCTTTCCTAAATGTAATGATCAGCAGTAGAATTTTACCGGATTCAAACTACACAGTTGCTGCCATCATTTATGTCAGCAATGACAATTTATAGGTGTTCAGATGTTTGCAAATAAACTTAATTGGAAACTGTAAATCACCATATACTCAAAATGTGTATCAGCCAAGATAACCAAGACAACAGAAGGAATTGAAAATGAGCAGCCTTCTGCAACTGAAAGCTTTTTTCCAGTTGACAAACAGGAAAAGCCTGTTACTCAGCTCACTTGGATTCTGTAATAACCTTATGCTTTAAGTAAATGGATATTTCACGTACACTTAAAGAGGGCATACATAGTATTCTATGTACAAATAAATTACATGACCCTGTTGTAAATGCCCTAATATCATTCAAGAAGATGTCAGCCAAGGAGAAAGGACTGAAGTAGTGAGGGATATGACAGTGTGAAACCAGAAGACAAATCAAATATTTAGCAGCAGTCTTGCTAGCATTTTGCTTTTTATTAAAATCAAATCAGTTTAATACCAGGATTATAAAGCATAAAACAGTTAGTCCTCCTCACAACCCCCAAGTCATCATATAGATCAGAAACTTGCCACAAGGAAACAAGCAAGTGCTTAAGCGAACACGGAAACCACATGGAGAATTTAAAGAAAAAGAAGATAAAAACCTAGAGAGAAAGGCTCCTCATTAGTCCCTGTACCTCCCTGACATGGACACCACACTACAACGAAAAATACCCAGGCAGCTCCAGGCTCACCACAGTCCACAAGGCTGCTGCATGTTCTGCATGCCCAGGGTCCTCCCAAGCTCTGAATCCCCAGAATGTTCAGATTGTGTGGAAAAAGGAAGAGGGCACACTGGAAATATGAATGTGAACAGTTTCCAAGGCAGGTGGTGTCTGTCCTTTTCCCCTTCTCTGCAGAGCACTTGCCTGCATACACACCCACACCATGCACATGCTCTCAGTCTCCTCTGCAACATCACTCTTCACCTGAAGATGGTCTCCAAGAGTGTCCAAATGGACAAAGACCAAGACTTGGAAAGAAGTCCATGGAGGAGCTCCGTGCACCTCTCAAATGAACCTTTCTGTCTGGGTGGTCACCAGTGTCACTGGACTGGACTAAAGGTAGGCAGAGAAGGCCCACCAGTCCTGAGAGATACCATGTCCATCTGCCTACCTCCAAGCAGAACCAATTCTGATGTAATTATTCCTGATGAAAGTGTGTTTAACATGTTCATAAACACTACTAAAAATGGGATATGGACAACTACCACCTAACTAATCTATGCTGGTGCCTGACCATTATAAAGCTTTTTTCCCTAAAATCTGAACTTAATATTCTTACTCCTATTGCACCATTTCTCTCCTCTTTGCAGACAGAGTCTGCACATCTCTAATTTCCGCCCTCCCCAGCTTTTTTTCCCCTACTGTAATCAACTGCCATTGTATTTTATTTTTCTTGATAAATCATTTTCTTCAGACCTCTAATGATCCACGTCATTCTCCCTATGGCTATCACCAAGCAGTCTTCACTATTTTCTGGTGTGATGCACAGAAAAAGGGTAATCCAGTGCACTGCCTGTGCACAGTTACAGACTGAGCATTTCCTAGGGTCTTCTGCTGTGAATTTAAAAGCCACCACCAACTCTCTGCCCCTCTCCTGCCCCCAATTTCTACTGCTACACAAACTGGCCACAAACAAGCATGTAGGGAAAATGCAATGCAAGCACCTGCAGGGCTCACCTGTTTTTAAGATGTGCCGCCAGGTCACATCGCTGCATCACTTCCTGACAAACAGAAGAGAAGGGGCACAAAACAAAGAGCTTGTCTAACAGTTTATGAACGAGGATGCTGGATTTTTTGCAGAGTTTAAAATGGAGTCTTTTTCGATCCAGTGGGCAGAAATCCTTCTCCTGCAGAAAGTTCCTTAGGCACTTGTAGCAGAAAGTGTGTCCACACGGAGTGTCCAACGGCTGCAACAAGGGCTGAAGGCAAATGTGGCAGACCAAGTCATCATCCACTTCGTTCTGGTAGTTGTAGAGATGGTTCTCCCTTGTCCAGTGCTGCTGGCCACACTCAAAGCACAGAGGGTTCAAGGAAGCATTCTGCTCCACTGCAGCCATGTCGTCACCTGTAGTCCCCATTTTACAGCTAAGAAGGCTGACGGATCCTTCTCCTCTTCCTTCTCATAGGATGGGGATGCTCGTGTAAAGCCCACAGCGAAGCGACTTCTTCCAGGGTGACTTACGTATGCTCTTCAGTCAAGTGTCATTTTCTACAACAAATAAAGAAATAGAAATTATTCATTTTACAGGAAATATAGAAGTTCTCTTCAAAACATTTGACTTCTGGGTTTACCAAAATACAACAGGTAGATAGATTAGGGGATTATTCCTGTTTTCTGTAAGTTTGTCATAGAAAAGAACAACAAAAAATCTACAAATACGAATCCTTTTACAACACAAGCATTTTATGGCTTCATAAGGGCTGCTGCAGTGCACAGTCTTCACCTGCAAGATGACCGTTTTGTGACAGCAAGGACACCGCATTATGCATTGTCACACTTAGAAGCATGCTATTAGCAGCTGGCATAAAAACACCTTATTGTGGAACGATGGTTATATGATCAAACAATTAAATGTGTTCTTTAATATGAGACAACAATTTTAATTTGGTCCTGCTCTGTTTTTAGGATTTTGACTACATATTAGATTATTAGTAAAGTTCTAAATACACTGCATTGAAAATAACAGCAGACAGCTTACCCTGGTTCCTTCCATCAGTAATATTGCAGATATTATCATCACTTACTTCTAGGTTTTCTCTGTGGATTTCTACACAGTAAGAAGGACAGATTCTACCCAGTATGCCCCATCTGATTTAGTATAGAGGCCAGTAATAAAAATATGGAATAAACTAGTAATATGAAACTACTGGTTTCAAACAACTTACTTGTTTTGCTTTTTACCTAACAAAATTACAGCACACTCAGTGTGGCAAGAAAGGACTGTAGGTCTGTCACCACGGGATTTATTTTCTAAACTTTTTATGTTATTAAACTTTGCCCCTCTTAAAATAGCTGCTTGGGCAGGAAGTTGGGCAGCCATCAGTCTGCAATTTCAAACACTAAATCCTTATCCCTCCCAACCTTATTTACCCTTCTCTCTCTTACAGAATCACATTGCTGATGATTTAAAAAATAAAACAAACTTTCTCACAGTCTTAAGACACCTCCATATTTGTTAGTTTTGGTAAACGTTCTCACTTGTGGGGGGAGAAAAAAAATAAAATAAGAGCAATGCTTACTTTGTGCCCAAATTCTTTATTGCAATTCAGCAAGCAACACTCATAGCAGAGACCTACTGTTTTCTAGCAGAGTAGTAGCAAGCATACAGAGAAATGAAAACTAGTAGTCTAGGTATCAGCCCATCATCTTTATTTCTGGCTGTTGAAATGCAGTTCTAAACATATTCTGAAATTCATGTGGAACACATACATTTCCCCACGTCTTACTTTTTACGAGATTCCCTATTTTGATTTTTGCCCCTTAACCTCACACAGCCAAGCACAAGACTTACAGCACATTTTACAAGGATTATTATATCCTTTGACGCAAAAAGGATTAAATAGTAATTTGTAATCCAGGCTTCTATTCTGCCATGGAAATTGATGCTCATCATTGCCCTGTCTCGTAGTAGATAATGTGCACCTTCTGGAAAGGATTTCACAAGGGAAGAGCATAGCAGTTCTTTGTTGCTGGAGACTAAGAATGCAAAATGAGACCCCAAAAGAGATTAGGCAAAAAAACCAGTCTTAAACATATTATGTAAGAGCTCAAAGATTGGAGAGCAGATAAGGAAAGCAGCGCACGGGGCCCTCGTACTCAAACCACAGCTCTCTCTCTCTGCATTCATGCTGCTGGATTAACGCAGAAGGGATGAGGCCCATCTAATGGCTGGTCTTTATGTAATGCAAAATAAACCAGATAAATGTTCTAGAAAAACACAGCACTGATTTCTGACTTTACCAAATTATTTTGTCACTCAAGGCACCAGGGGAGGAATATATGGCACGAGTTGTATTGTACTTGGGGGTACCTGCTACACCAACAGGCCCTGCAGAGCAAAGTGACACGCAGAACAGGCAGCAAAAACCACTATACGAGTGTGCTGTCCAAACTATAGACCCGTTGCTGCTACTGACTACGACCAGGAATCTCCTTCCTTCTCCAAGCAACCAAAAACCCAACAAAGGACCAAGTCCTGTTACGCAGAATCATAAAATATTCTGAGTTGGAAGGGACCCATCAGGATCATCCAGTCCAACTCCTGGCCCTGCACAGGACACCCCAAGAATCACACTGTGTGCCTGAGAGCAGTGTCCAAACTCTTCCTGAACTCTGTCAGGCTGGTGCTGTGATCACTTCCCTGGGGGTCCCATTCCAGGGCTCAACCACCCTCTGGATGAGAAATTTTTTTGTGATATCCAACCTAAACCTCCCCTGCCTCAGTTTCATGCTGTTCCCTTGAGTCCTGTCACTGGTCATGGTGAGTGCAGATATCAGTGCTTGCCCCTCAACCTTCCTCCACAAGGATGTTGAAGACCATCAGCGAGGCTATGGAAAAACCCAAGCATCACTCTGTGCACTGCTGTACTGGAGATCCAGTTAGGACCCCTGAGAGTGAGCATCCCAAATTCACCTCCTTGAAGGCTATTCTAGCATTTCCATCCTTTGAAGTCGATGTAACTCACATGGCAGTCTGTGACAGAGCACAAGGCAGTGTCATACAGCAAATATACCCATGAGGTATTTTGACCTCTATGACTGGCTATGATCCAAGATACCTCTCTTTTAGGAGGCTGTAATTAAATCCTTTCCTGTGTTAAAAACTTTAGCAAGTCTCTATAAATTTTGAACAAAAAGTAAAACCAGAGAAGTTATTGAGCAATCAGGCATTCACTGCCATGTAAAAAATTGTAAAGACAAGCCTTCTCTCTTAGGGAAGGTATATCCAGAGACAGGCTCTACTTACTGAAATCCCAAGAGCTTGACACAGGTAGTCACTCTACTGCCCACCACTGCAGGAGGTGAGCAGACACACCTGTTCCTAGGGCTGACCCATGCCAGTGCCTGAATGCTGCTGGTGCAGGGACAAACACCCTGGGCTGTGCTTTGCTGCAGAGGTGCTACCCCGGGCCACAGACAGGCTGTTCCTGGTGGCAGCCGACATTGCCTCGGTGCTGCCAATGCCCTGGTAGCTTAAACCATCAATAAATGCCATATAAACTAAGCTCACCACCCCTTCTGCAGCAGACATGACCACCCTTCCACCATCTCTATGCCAGAGCTGTGGAAGAAAGAGATCGTGGATTATGGCATGAAGATTCGAAAGAAAAAAAAAAAATCTCACTGCCACCACCCAAAAAACCTCAAACCAACAAAAATAAATAAATAGACACCACCACCCAAAAAAAAAAATTTAAAAATCAAGATTTCTTTACTTTCACACTGCTGTGCTGTACTTGGGGCAAGCCCATTCCGTGACTGAGGAAACACTCACCAGGAGTTTTACTGTTCATACACTGTGGCTGACTCATTATTGATCTCAAGACTTTTTACCATCTGTTCCCAGTGCAAAATATCAATTTATTTACGAAGTTCACAAACACAGAATTTGTGGTCTGAGCAACAGCTGGGATGACAGGCCAGGACTAAATTTCCCTGATGTAAAGTACTATATCCCTGAAATCCACAATACCAGAGCACTGCCATTTACAATACCCTACTTCGAACCTCTTTCTGCATCCCTTATATTATTTTCTGTATCTCTTATCACAGCAGATCACCAGCTCCACAGGATGATAACAGCCCAGGAAACCTGCAAACAGGAAAAATAACCAGAATTACAAAATATATGAAGTGGGTAAAAGAGGCAGCCAGGCCTGTTATTCAAGTCATATAATTCCCTAGAAAGTAATTTTCCCAGGACTTCATTAAAACAGTCAAATAGTGCAGGTGGTGCCTGGCTTTCAGTTTTAAATTACAATCTACTTGGAAGCTGGGCAAGACTGGACATCCAACCATGCACATTTTTACTTTATTTTTTTAAGTGGAGTGTGTGCAAGAGCGATTTTAGACTGAAAAAGACAGCCTTATCCTTAGGCCTCCTCTAGTTCTGATTTATTGATTCAACAAACATTCTCTAGAGAAGCTCGACACATTTTTACAAAAGCAGAAGATGTCAGGCTTTATACCTACATCAGATTTCACAATGTTTATTCCTTCTGTCTGAATGGGTGCTATTAAAATAAAAAAAAGCAAACCACAAGCAAACTGGAATTGCAGCAATAATTTAACCTTTTAACTGTAGTTGTCTTTACATAAGTCACAAATAATTAACACTAGTTCCAGTCTGAAGTTAATGGAAACACGTATTTTGCAATTAATAGTCACAGAGATTTAAGCAACCTATTTCTGAAGTATCTTATTAAAATCCTAGAGATTTACAGCCCATTAACTGACCGTTCAAAATTTTACAAAAAACCCAAGTATACTCCAGAAGTAAACAACTATGCAAAATATCCATCTTACCCACTAATCTCTTTAAAAATTACCTTTAATATACCCCAATTTTCTATTTTGTTTACAACTGTCTATGCAATTTTCTCAACCAAAAGCAAATGTCAAAAGAACACCCTGAGAACAGGAATGACACCCCTGTTCCTTTGGAGGACTCCACTGTCCCTGTATCCCAAAATGGCTGGGATGCAAATCTCAGTTCTGCACGTAAAAACTCTCTAACCAGAAGGGATGTATTTGCACAGAGATCTATCTCACCACTGAATCAATGATTAATTTATACTGTGCAGTTTAAACCAGCTGCAAGTGAAAAACTGTCCACCTGTATTTTCCCCTTGATTAAAGGCCACTGGGTATTGGTTCTCCTCTTCACCCCAGAGGAGATGAGATCCCAAAATTTTGCTGCCTGCTGGCATCACAGGAATGCCTTAGTATAGCCCTTCCTTAGCCCTCTCCAGTGTGGAAAGGGAGCACATGGAAAAAAATTTAACAGCTACGGCAAAGGTTTCATGTGACCCTAAATTCAGGCAGTCCTGTCCTGGGCAGGCAGATTTGACCTTGCAAGGCAATACATAACACACAGCAATCAATAACTCTGAACAACAGCACAGCCGTCGCCCTGGATTTCAGGAAAGGTTGGCTTTATTTTAAAATGTCACAGGATTTCCAAAATCTGTTCTCCATGGACAATGATCCCTGACTGCCTAAGGTAACTAGGAAGGGTCTCGTAATTCCCAAATTCCCCTGCTTTATTCAAATGCTACGGCTGTGAACAGGCTCTCTGCGCAGTCAGGAGTGGATCGACATAAGCCCCAGGAAAGGGGAACTAGACAGTGGTTAAAACCATTGCTTAAAACCACATCATAACATTAATTAAACATTAGTTCTCAGTTCCCAGTCCAGTATTCTTCACAGGAATTACAGCATCAGGCTGATGACTTGTAACTGTTCTCAAAGCAGACCCTAGCTTAAGTGGAAGAATAAAAGACAGAAGAAATTAATAAAGAACATAATGAGAATAAATAGCTAGCAAAAATCACCACAGGGGAGAAGTGTTATTTCCCATCTCCCAATAAGCGTGACCTAGCTCATTAGATACAATCTCTGCTTTAATATTAAAGCCATATAGCAAACAAGTGATGCAGTACCAGCAACATGTATTGACTTTACCTATCTACGTTAATCATACTGATATCCGAGGGCTGCACTGCCTTCAAACACCAAACCCCGATTCAATCCTTGTCCAAATTTATGAGGCAATAATCCTGTTAGACTCTTCCTCTTTTGAAAATGCAAACAAATGAAAGTTTTGTCAAAACACGGCACGTGGCAGCTCCAAGTCAAAAATCTACAAGAGATGGACAGAGCGCAGCAATTAGCCTGGGACACTTTGTGCTAAAGCTGCAGCCCCACTGTCACTGCATGCCAATTACCCAATACACCTATTTTTTGTGCTGATGAGCAACCTTTTCCATGTTTTTAAGTTGTTCAGCAGAATGACTGGAATTTTTATATTCAAACTAAACAATATTGTGCCTGAATGGTGACTTTGTTCCACTGAACCACAATCAGGCAATGCTGGGCTTGCAGTAAAATCATTCCTCCAGAGATTTTTTTTTGCCTCTGTGCTAGTCTTTTTATTCCATCAAAAGCATGCCCTCACAGACAAGGAGTCAGCCCTACACCAGGTGTTGATGTGGCATCACCACTGCAAAGGCAATAGGTCACAGGCGACAGCTTTCCTTCCCTGTCCCAGGGGTGAGGGTTTTTATATGAAATTCCCCCCCCCAAAAAGTGCACATGCACCCCTTTGCTGGGTTATTTTCATAGAACAGCACTTTTCAAGGATGCAACATGAAACCCTGCTTAAATCTGACAAATGAGGAGCTTTTGGGAAATTAACAGGACCGTAAGTTGTGTTTCGTATTTGTGGAGTGCTGCGTTTCCGTGGCAACGGGGGGCTATGGGCTTTAATTACCATCGCAACGTTAAGGGTCCCTGCTGTACAGGGGTGTGAGACGCTGCCAGGCAGGGGGACAGCCGTGTGCGCTGCCCTCTCTGCCTCACAGCTGCCTGCAGAGGTCGAGGGGATCCCAGCAACCAGCACACCGGAGAGCGAAGAGATGTCCGGGAAAGGGAAACCGAGGGGAAGCACGAGACTGACCATCCTTAGGAGAGATGATGGAGGATGCCCACCTCCCAGAACCACCACCTCAGACCCAGGGATGCTCAACATCAGGGGATGACAGGAAAGAGGGATGTGAAGCCCAGAGATAAAACAAGTAGGCAGAAGGTTTTACTCTAACAGGCAAAGATCCTGCTGCAGCCATCTTCTATAGCACAAATGGAATGGCTTCTATTTTGGGACCAGGAGATTAAAATAGCTTTACTTTCGTCAAATTGGTCTCAAATGAGACAGGAAAGATAAGGACTGCGACTATATGGAGGTCCCTGCAATGAAATATCCATTCTTTATAGCAAATAGAGAGCTACATCCGATAAATCATCTCAGAATAGAAGAAAAGGAGGCAAGTATGAATCTTTAACAAAGATACATCTACAGATTAAATTTTGCCTAGTTCTACTGAACGAGGGTAACGCTGAAAAAGGAGGAAGTAGGACACACAAGCCAAGCTAGATGAGAGCCACCCAGGTTTGGACGGCCAGTCAGCTGTCCTGGTCTGCAGGAAGCACAAACCCCACTGAAGAACTTGAACTCGCACCCTCTCTTCTCCAGGCATCACTGCCCACCCTATCGAAGTGTTACTCAAGTATTTGCCTTTCTCTGCCATTATATTTTATAAGAGAGGTGGGAGCTGCCTTTACAATTTACAAGAAGATCCATTTCCTGGAGGTACATTAAATTTTCTGTTAAGTGGAAAGGGAAGTGCCTGTTTCTGGGGGCTAACCCTGCTTTGTGTCAGAGATCACCCCATAGCAGGAACCCCCAAACACAGGACAAGCACCTGGGGAGTCAAGATACTCCAAGGACTCTCAACAATCGAGCAGGTTTGCAACTTTTAGGTCTAAGTGTATTAAAAAAATCTGCAAGAAACCTCCAAATTCCTAAACTCATTTCTGGATTTTTGCAGCAGTGAAAAAGTAAACAGAAAGAAAGAAAATTAAATAGAAGTGAAGAAACGCAGACTTACCTGCCAGGAGACCCAACAACAAATTTCCTTCCTAACACCAAAAGAATAAGGAAAGCAGTATTTAATTACTGCTGCTGTAACAGGTGGGCTTTTATATCCAGTGGAAGTGAAAAAAGTACCCCAACAGTCAAAAATCCATGAAAAGGAGACAGTTAGTGAGGCTTTCTTCTCACTGACAGAGCAGAGGAGAAAAGCAAGAAAGACTAAAACATTTGCTTATCCGCCATGGATATTTTCTGCCGTGCAATCTGTCCACCAGCCCTTGCCATATGTGCCACCCTTTCTGCTGGGAGAGATGAAGGCAGCAGAAAGCTGTCCATCAAGATGCTAAACCTTCTGGAAAGCCCTCCCCTACGCACTTTGCCCTGAAACGGGGACTTTCGTGGATGAACAGAATACACTTAACTAGATTAAACGTAGCTCATTCCTGGATATGTACAGAGAGAATTTGATTTGATTAATTCAGATTTGGAGGAGCAGTAGTGATTCAAAGAAAGTAAAGGAATCGGAGAGCTATGTTCCCTTTTTCTTCACTTCTTTATAACCAGCCCCCATCCCTACGGGTGTGAATGGAGGAAAGTCAGGGAGACAGCACTGGGATTAATCACAAAATAGCTTTGATGACAGAGAGAAGCTGGGGGTGGAGGGGTGGAAAGGATAAAAGAACTTTCTGAACAGTTAAATTGTAGGACTTAACTATTTTCAGGGAGAAACACCATCCCATATCTTCCTTCAGGTGTATGCCACCTTGCGTAACTTGTTACAGCTGGTTTCCCCCATCAATCACAACTTGAGTGATGGTGAAAGCTATTTTCAAAGGTAAACTATGCTGTTACTAAGCAGTTTTTTAGCTTAGACATAGCATGAAAAAAATGGAGCTACCTCTGAAGCTAACAAAAAGCTCCAATCTCTTTGAAAACAAGCATTTGTAAGATCTGTGCAAGACAGAGCCAAGAAGACATGGTTTAGAGACAGCTCAGTTAAATTATAAGCCACACACTGTCATCCTTCTGCAGGAAAGGAGGCAGAGTCCTCTGCAGGAGCGAGTGCTCATGGCCTGCAAGAAGCCCATGACAACCCATGGCCAGAGGAAGAAACTTGTAAGTACTGCAGAAAGAGCGCAGAGGATGCTCTAGACTTGGTCTGAAGCTTGCAGTTTCAGTTTTCAGCCTCAACCTGCCAAACCCCAGCAGCTAAGGAACATCACTTGGTGAGCTAAGGCAACCCCCTAAACCGGTCTGCCCTGCCTAGAGACTGCTTATTTTCTCCCTAATGAAATAAAACAAGTATCACCACATCAGAACTCTCAAGAAAAAGAGGAAAATAAGAGCTGTCTTAAGCCCACAGGCAAAAGAGTATTTAGCTCAGGCTACCTAGATGCAGGCCAAATTATAACTTGCCTATGAGCAGGGGTATTGCGTGCAGAGTGACCAACTCACCACCACAAGTGCCCCACTTGGTCTCTAGCCCAGCACAACCAGGGATCAGGGAAAGCTGGGCTGGCTCTGGCCACCCCTTGGCAAGCAGGTGACTAATTCCAAAAAGCACTGCCATGCCTGAGCAGTCTCTACTCATGCCTGGGAATTATGTTAGGATGCCATGTAATAGCTGTCACTTGAATTAACTCCACAATAAACGCAAGTTATTTGATTCTTAACACTTGAGGATGATGGCTGTGCCTCTCCCTATTAAGTCTGCTGAAGACACTTCACTTTGCTGCTGTACATAACTTAATTTCCAGGTAATTTCCAGGAGGAACTTTCCTTCTGGTAAGTGTAAAAAGGTTATTTTCAGAGCCAGCTGCCTGACCCAGCTTTGGGCACACAAAAAAGGCAGAACATGACTTGTACTAAATACCCCCATATTATTTGGTGGGATGCTTTTGAGAAATTAAAACCTTTACACTGAGACCTTCCAGCTAGGCTACCTGTCACACTGCAACAGATGCACTCTGTACAGATACTGAAAATAAATGGCTCCACACATCAGCAAAATTTACATAATAAGAACATGTTAGATCTAGAAGTTGTAGTCTTAAAATATACAAATATTATCTTAAATAAAACCCATTTAAATACTTTGTATGCAAACAGGTCTTTACATACACAGTAGACTAGCGCTTGATCTGAGGCCTCCAGACAGGATTCAGAAAAGGAAGTGGACACTGAGTTGACTATGTGAAATCCAGTCTGATTATACATATTTCACAGACACAAAGAATATGGAAGCAAAGCCTGCATTTGTTTTTAGTTCTGCTGTAGGAATCATATATTCTCCACTTCATCCCTTGTAATTACACAGCCAGCAAGAAAGAGTAGAGACAACAGCTGTTGAATGAACATTTTTTCAAAAAAAACTTCTCGACCCCCTAACCATGTTTGCCAGCTCTTTATTTCACATTCTGTATTAGCTTGGCTTACTGCACATCATACATATATATACACACACACACACGTATATTAAAAAATAGAATTTCACTAGCTATTACATAGGGAAGCTTCTATGGTGCAGCTCTTTACCTGCCTGAGGTGCAAAGTTTGGCTGCTACAGCGTGTCCTCTGAATCCTGTTAGTGCCCTCAGAAAGAAACTGCTTTGGTGGTTACACTGTTGAAAAGCTGTCCTTTAAGATTCAAGTGAGAAATGTTAGCAAAGATGCACAGTAGCACACACACAGCAGGCCAACAGGCCCTGGTATGCATTCTCACATGAGTGACAGGGGCTAAATATTAAGCAGCAATCTCCTAACTCCCCCTTGCAGAATGAATAATGGGGAAGAGCAGAACTGCTGTTACAGCATTTCTGTCTGCTTTCCTCGGTAGTCTCGTTCTCTTTAAGAAAAGGTAACGTTCCTAAACAAAGGCAAAAGATTAAAATCATTACCTTCTAAGTGAGTAGTAAATTAAAATCAAAGAAAAAAAATGACACTAAAAACAGGTAAGTGGAAGCACCTATGTAAAACACCAAACTGGCAGCCATAGGCAGAAATTACACAGAAGAGATATATTAATAGAACTATAAATCAATAAATAAACTAGAATAAAATTGCTCAATAAGAGAGATCTAAGTGCTCACAGAAGGCTACAAGCAAATGGGGGAAAGCTCAGAAGTTTGCTACGGTGGGGAGGCATCGGACTCCAACTGCTACACTCATCTAGCAAACGAAACCCAAACTGTTAAAAAAACCACAGGCATGAAATTATGAAAGAAAAATGCATTACAGTTCTTCAGATAATTAATAATGAATTTGCAAAATATATATAAGACATCTACTCACATTGCCAGGGAATTCTGATTCACCACATTTTGGGAAGACAGTGGTAAAGGAGTGGTGTGCTAAAGAGTCCTACCAGTTCAGATTCCTAACTTCAGGCACCACTTTTCTGTATCCATGGTCAAAATGACTGCAGCAACAGAGGCTGACAGAAACATGCTACATCGGGAAGGAGCCAACCTTCTCCTCCTCCTCCCTCCCTGTCCAATCTCTTCTCAGCAGGCTGAAATTTTGCATTTGAGATTCTGTGGGGGATGATACAATTTTCACTTCCTCATTTATTCTATATATTCAACCCCTAAGAGCTAGCTTTTAAAATACCAGTCTTGCTTTGAAGGATACTACTTCATTAGCAGTGCTTTTGGAAAAAGGTCTTTAAGAGGCAGACGACTCGCCCTCTGGAGTACCCATCTTCTTTGCACTCTCTAACCACAGTCCTCATTTTCCCAAACCAAGCACTTCTCAACCAGTTAGGCTAGGTTCACAGACATAAAAAATTCAAACCACCTTTTATTTCCATATTTTTTTTAACTCCCAACTCAGACTAAACACTTTCACATGTTTTATGCCAGATACTTACATGAAACACTTTTTTAAACTTTATAAACTTCTTTTTTAAATTGCTACATTGTCCAAAAGCCAGAAAGTACCCCAGACAACACTCCTGCTGCACTGGGAGCTGTGCAAATAAACCCAAAGTATCATGGTGTCTCCAAGATAAGGACACACATTCCCATGGGATGTATTTCTTTTCCACAAAAAAGGGAGCAGTGCTGTGCACAAAGACTGTGGGACACCAGAAACGCAACACAAGGACCAGAGGGGCTGTAGACACCTGCCTACCCTTCATACAGAGACAGCAGCAGTATCTGTGTTCAAAAGGCCAGGATGGCTTCATGCAACAGCGCTGGCATGCAATGGATTATTTGGAAATAGCATACTTCCAAGCTTTTTTGCTCCTATCAGCAGCGATAGGGAGCCAAGGAGTTACTCGGAAGTTCACCTGAAAACTCGCTGTTCGTAAAACCCAGATCTTTAAAGAAGGAACTCAAACCTACCATCAAGTTCAGAGCAGTGCAGTGACTCACAGGAACGAGGTCTAGTGGGTCAAATAGACCCCATAAGCCATCTTTATTTGGCAGTCATTAAAAGAGCTAAGGAATACCCACAAAACAAGTGCACACTGTCCTGAGAAGGGTCCCTTCTGCATCAAGCTTCTAATACAGAGAAGCATGAGGGAACCTCCACAAAATACCCCAAACAACAGTCTGCTCTATGGTTACTAGTTTTCACCTAGACACAGACATTTGGGTCAGAAACCCAGCTTTCCACACTTCAGTGAAGAACCGTTTAATACTGCAATAAGAAAATAGCCTTGATTTTCACTGGTTTTCAGAGTTAAAAAGCTAATAACTTCAATTTAAGGAACCAAGAGGAGGGCAAACAGGGTAATTAAAAGTCTTTATCCTGTCCTTTCTGTGTGCAATCTGAAAACCTGAAGTCCATACAAGAACACGATGAGAGTTTCATTCAAAGGAGACAAGTTTAAAAGCAGGAGACTCAATTACAAGCAACACTGTCTCTTAATATCAGTCATACAAGATGAGAATACAGAAACAATAAATAATATCCCAGGCAACTTGACACTGTAAATGAAAGATATAGGGAGGATAGAGCCATGAAAAGGCCATCCTAGCTGAAGAATTTTAAGACAGAAAAGATAAAACCATTCATGGAACCAGTAAGTCACACTGGAAAGGTACTGCAATAATATACCATACTTTGGCTAAAGGGAGTAATTTGCATACATTTCCCGTTGTAAATTTCAGGACTAGAAAAGTAGGAGCTCAGATTTACTCCTTGTCCATACAGACCAGTTTAACTGAATATTAAGTTTCAATAAAGTTAAATTCTGAACTGATACTTTGCTGTTAAAGCATGTTGTGTTGCTTTAGCCAATCCTTATTACTAAATGGAATATAAACCAGAAAGGTTTTACAAAGACTCTTTTTGAAAATAAATCACTGCAACTTTCCCATATATAATAAAAGGTGTGGTTTTTTCTAGGTGATGGATTTGGAGAACAGCATATCTGCTGAGGCTCTGGCTGGCTGGAGACCCCTGTTTTCCACTAGCCTTCTGACTCACTTCAAACTTGCAAATGCAACCAAGGGGGTGCTTTGGCTTAGAGATTCCTAGCTAGTGGAAAACTGGGGGCCAAAGCATGCCATGAAGTAGCTACAAAACTTTATCCCAAATAATTATTGTTAGCATTGATACACAGTATGTTTAGGGTAAGAAAATACACCAACAAAACCACTGAACCTCACCAACAACTTCTGATCTTCAATTAAAAGAAACAACTCCTGACAGCCAGACCTGATGCCTCACTTGCTCTCCCATTTCTCCGTCCCCTTCCTTCCCCTCCTCAAATCCCGAAAAAACGGCAAAATGGGAATTATTCTTTGGGACAAACATTTCCACTTGGAAACATTAAGTGCAGTTATTTCAAAATTCCTACACATCAACAAATCCTGAAGGCAAACAGATTTATTAAAAATAGAAGGAACAAATGCCTGAACGATCTTCAGTTTCTCATTCTGTTTTTCAGAAGCGTATCATCCCTTCCTGATTTTTAAAAAAGTCTTAATCAAAGGACTTGTGTTACTTAAAGTTTGCATGCCCTGCACAGCACCCAGCAAAATGAGCAACCTTTTTTTTGCAAGGTGGTTAATAAAGGCTACCTGGAAGTTTCTAGGATGCCCATTGGAAAACCTTATGGATAACTGTACAACTATTACTACACACGTATCCTAGGAGACCAAAGAGCTTTCACATTTGAAAGCTTATTCCCCAGCTACCCTCTCGATACACATCTCATGCAATTATAAATAATACAAATAGCCATGAGAAAGGAGCACGTTGGTTTAATTTCAGGCAGAAGGTACACAGACCTCTGCTTGTATCTGCATAAATGTTTCATTTTATTTCACTTCTTCTCACCTTCTGACAACAAAGACACTCTGTAAGATTATCTCACGTAATTCATGAAATGTGTTTTTAAAATTAAATTTTACAACTGTGCAAAGCTAATTTTTTTTACTCTTTAAAAATTCACATACATACATACATACAAATCACCAGAAAGAGCCTTTTTATTTAGTCAAGTGAAATCTAGATTCCTGACCACAACATTTTGCAAAGCATCAGCCTGTTAAAAAAAACAACAAACATACCAGAGAACCATATAATTTAGGAAAAAGCCTAGGAAAAGAAATTAAAAAAATAAACAAAAAGCACAAACCAGCTAATTTAAAACAGACTCACTTTACACTTCATGTTTGAATAGCCTATGCACTTGAAACAAGCCGAATCAAAAGCATCTCCCTCATTTCTTGTTTGTAATTCTCATCACAGGGTCTAACCTGCAGTTCAGAACTCAGTGCCCAGCCTCTGAAGAGAAGCATCCTTAAAATGCTAAGCAGAGCCCTGGAAACACCCTGATACGATTCCTTGGCAGCCAACACCCAGGATCTGCTACAAAACCTGCAACACAGAGCACGACAGCCCCTTCCCTTCACCACCTTTTTAGTCTACATTTCTTAGCCTTCCATCCCAGTGGAGGCGAGGAGGGAACACAGAACACCTGCCCAACAGGAAAAGAAGAATATACTGTTGGTCTCCTGGAGGAGGGAATATCACATGACAACAGGAACTCCAAGGAAAAAGGCTGTCGGCATGCTGGTATACACAAATTAATTCACCAATGGGTAGTTAAAACAGGACCAGTTCCTCCTAAAGCCACTAAGCAGCTCTCAGGGTTTGATTTCCTTAAAGCAGTAAATTAATCACTTAACCTCACATGAATATGAGTGAAGCCCTAACAGCTGTGGCTCAGCAACTACTAACCAGAGCAGGAGGCAGTGTAAAAGATCTGCAGGCACTCTCGTGTCCTTTTCCAAACCTAAACTTAAAATTAACTGCGGGCTGAAATGTCGCCAGCAATTTCTCATGAATGCATAATGAAACGTTGCTACTCCATGGAGCACATCACAGTTTTGTAAGCACACCCAGTGAGCGCGTGCGGGGATGACCCGCGCAGGAATCCTCACAGTAACTCCGTGCCTATGGTGGCTTCACAACACAGACAGGACATTTCGAGTCCCTGTCGTGCTACATGCTATAAATATTATGTAAAGCAACACAATGTTCGTAAGGAAAACAACAAATTGGATTATGTAACATCCTTTTTCTTTCTTCCACTCCTCTATTTAAGAAAATTCTGCTTTTTTGAAGAAGAAAGTTAAAGCAAGACATTGAAACTGTTCTCAAAACTGCACATACGTCCTGAAAAAGTCTCAATTTCTGTATAGTTTTATAATTCAGTATCTCAATACTAGAGGTGTCTTCAATGCAGAAAGTCCATTTTACATCCTGAAATGGCTTTACTTCTGTCAATTAGAAAAGGAGGGGAAAAATTGTTATGATTTGCTTTCAAATTAATTAAGTTCCTGGCTTTTTGAATACTACAAAATTGTGCTTATTTGCAGACATACAAACTACAAACAACTATCTTCCACAGCAGCTTTTATAAAGTCTAGTAACTCCTCTTGCAAATGGAATACTTTAGTATTATTTTTCCCTTATGCTGGACATAATACAAACTGCATACAGGAGAGTCGACAACCAGCTAAATGTGATAACCACCATATCCCTCAAGACCGTCCTCTTCCTTCACTTAGTTCCATGAAGTGGATGAAAAAACCCCCCAAATCTACAAACACCATGATAAATGAGCTGTAGAAGACTGTTCTCCAGCAGCAAAGGGTTCAGTTTGAGGTCTCAGTGGATGCTTCAGAAAACCTCAGGGTGGCCTTTATAATATCCTCCACTTGGGAAAACATGACTGCAAAGTAAATCATCCATATGAAAAAGTAGCAAAACTGTTTTTCTTGCCTCTTCTTGGCTTGGCATGGCTTTAAACAAACAGGATTGGATAAACAGCATAATGAAGAGGACTGATGTCGTTCTGGTTCACAGAAGAGCTGCATGGCCTAGATGAGACACCATCCCCGGTGAGACCATCAGACCAGTTAAATAAATTGTCCAGTCAGAAGTGAGGTCCATTCTGCTCCTCCCCACGAGATAAAACCAGTGATTTTATCTCGAAGACATAGCACTAAGAAAACTTTTGACCTCTGCTAGAGACATTTCCAACAGCACTAAAATGACAATGTCAATGCCAGGCTAGGGGCATTTTCTTTGGGTTTTTACACCCACTTGTAATGCACCATTTCAGCTGAAGAACCAACTCAAACCAATCTCAGCTACTGCATTCCCCCGTGAGCACACCAATACTACACCTACATGGGGCTCCTTCAGCACACGTGACATTAATTAAAGTCATAGCTGGAAATAACATTTGCTAAGACACCACAATTTTTACCATGAGGATCTCAGCTGTATGAAACGGCGTGGTGAAACACCGCACAGCAGAGGAAGGGGGTGTAAGCACAGCCCTTACACTGCCACATGAAAGCTGCTCCCCAGCCCAGCCCTGCTGCCACAAGCCTCCCTCCCAACTCCCAAGCAACAGCATTGCTCCTACTACTGATGAAAGCAGAGGACAGCTGAAATCTGCCTGCTCAGCCAACAGGCTGAACAAGAATTCTGGAAGTAAGCCCCAAAATTGCCTTCAGAAGCCATGTCTTCAAAAGACCTTCGTGGCTGAAGGAAGCCTGTTCTCCTGACTGATAAACCTATTCCCTCCAACAACATGGGGTTTAACGCACAGACTCTGCAGCTTTAGTAGTAGCTTGCAACATGAAATTTAACATTTTAAGATTTCATTTAAACTAAGCATGCAAAGAGCAGCTGAATAATGAGATTTTATATACAAGAAATACAGAAAAATCAACTATAAACCCCCATATTATACTAATGTAAAAAACCCACAGTATTTCCAAAGGAAGAGGTAAACAACTTTTACCCTCATTAAAAAGTTGAGAAATGTGCACACCACCACTAAAATATAATTAATACACAGCCTTCAGGAGAGTCCAACGGAGCAATTTAATTAACCACCCACCGATTTCATAAATGACAAGAACACACAAAGGTAATGGCACCTTATAATTGAAAATGTCCTGTTTATTTAGCTGAGCAATTGTGCTGGTCTATGTTGTGCATAAATATGAGGAAACACATTTTCAGCTCACGACACTTTAACTTTGTAAGGTGTAACAGAACAACATACTGCCCATGATACAATCACTGTACACTCCACTTAATGCCTTTACCCAATAATCTCTAAATCACTGACAGTCATAAAGGTTTTAACCTTTATGAACTTTTCTGATGGGCTTTTTCCACGCCCTCTTCAGACAGGTGGAAGAGCTGGGAGGCAAAAAAATTCCAATTTTACTGGTATGCCACTTCAAACAAACTATTGCCTCCTTTAGGGACTTAGTTTATATCTGTAGTTCTCCCACTTTCGTACAAAAGCATCCTCTGTAAGCCCCATGAAATATTTCTGCTGACAATCTTCTAAACTCATTTTGCAGTTTCTCACTTTCTTTTCTTTAACGTAAAAAAAGCTTCCTTTCAGCTACTACATCCTTTATAAACGCTAAAGAGAAGCAGCTCTTACCAAGGTAGGAAAAGAACGTACCAGAACATGTGAAAGGGTTTTTTCATTGAACTTTTCAGGGATAAAGCTGGAATTAATATTCCTTGTTGCATTCACAAAACTCAAAATGCCTTTGTCCTGCTACATTACAACCATCAAAGTCTATTTGACTGAACATGAAACAGAGAGACATCTGAATTTATGAGCTGTTCATCTCCCTATCTAATGGATACACTTAAAGCGTTCAAAAGAGATGTGGAGAAACTGGAGAAGGCCCAGAGAGGGGAAACATGATCAAAGGACTGTAAAGTCTGCCATATGAGGAGATGCTGAGAGAACTGGGTTTGTTCAGCCTTGAGAAAAGGCTTATGGGAGACGTTATCAACATGTTCCAGTATTTAAAGGGTGCCTACAAAGAAAATGGAGACTCCTATTTTGCATGGAAAACACCAGGCGTAATGGGTATAAGTTACTCCTGGGGAGATTCTGATTGGACACAAAAGGAACATTTTTCACAATGAGAACAATCAGCCATTGTAATAATGTCCCCAGGGAAGTGGTGGATTCCCAAATGCAGGACACTTTCAAGATGCATCTGGAGAGGGTGCTGCACGATCTTGTCTAGGCTGTGCTTTTTTGTCAAGAAAGGTTGGACCAGATGACCCTTGAGGTCCCTTTCATTATTTTCCAGAATTTTTTGATTCTATGATTTATACTTGCTTTGGGGAATACATAATTTAAAATAACAGACTGAAGAGATTCTTCAGGCATAAAAGTCTCCACGGCAAAGCTGATTGCCAGACTTTTGAAAGTCTTTCCTTACAAGATTCAACAACATACCATACAATGATCCTCAGCAGTTCAACATCACCACAGCAGCAGGGTATACAAGCATGGATGTGGCTGCCTTGCACATCAGTCTCAGATCTCTGGTCCCACCTGTCCCCCCTTATCAGCCGCCATGCAAGGACATCAATGACTTTACATAATATTGCCTCCCTGCCCACGTAATACAGGAAAAGCATTCCTCAATAAGAATTGTAGCATTAATTGCTGATCCCAACAGCATCACTGCACAAGGTAACCACCTGAAGCGATGAGTTCACGTATACATGTTTCATACACATTTCTGCAACTCTGCACGCACAGTGAAATCTTTACCCAGTGGTTTTAGCTGGTCACATTTACTGCTCCTGAGGGTTTCCCATCATTAGGTGTTTATTGTATTTACTCAGCCTGTAGCAAACCATTACCAGGCATACCTAGCTGGATTAGCTGCCCATCAGTGATGCCACCAGACATGTAAACATTTTTTTTAAATTATGAAAGCTCCCATCACTTTTATGCACTATGGTATACCTACCAATCAGATGGGGAAATAAAGAGTTCTTGAATAAATACCATAAAGCATCCTCTAATATTTCTTTCTAAACTTTTTTCTTTTTAAATTCCTTTCAGCTTTCATGTGTTAACTGAAAGCATTCACATCAGAAACTGACAGGTCCTAGGGGCCTGTGCCCCATACCCCAGCAACAGAACCTTTGGGTTCTTTGTTATTACTCCCTTTGATCCTCAAAGGAGTTTTAGGCACATTACTACAGGATTGAGCACAGCACTGTTTTCCAGTGGTTAATCAAGGTAACTGCTGCATGTTTCCAGGATGCATTCACCCTGTGAAAAAGGTTTAGATTTTCTGCTTCTAAATGTTATAGAAAATACATTGCTTGAATTTTAAAATATCAGTCAACTTCCTGCAGCTTCCAAAACAATCTGGACTGCTCAAACTGAGTTGTTTCCAATGTTTACTACTGAAATTAACTGTATCAGAAATAGTTACCTTCTTTCATGCCACAAACATATTTTGAAGGAAAATCATGCTCCACAATTCTCTGAAAGAACTCCATTTACCCATCATATTTCTCCCTAACACCTGCACTCAAAGTTTCTCCAGTGATCTTACCCGCAGTAAGAGCCCACCCATAGTACAGATTCCATGTGCTAAGTTAACAAGGTAAGAAGCATTAGGAAAGACACCACAGCTAGAAAAAAGCCTTAGTCATACAATACTTGTTACAAGTATTGTGCTCCACTGGGGAAAGCTCTAAAAGATAAGCAGTGTTTTGTAACTCACCAAAAGTCACCTGGGATGCAGGACAGATGGAAAGTAACAGGGAGTCCTCACTAGCACAGAAGAGTTCTTAATTTTTCACAAAATATCAGAACTTCCCACTGCAGCAAGCAGAAATATCAGATCTTGAAGACTATCTTCCTCAAAACTTTCCTGCAGGAATTCCAGTACTGCTTATTTCTTTTTAAGTGGGTTAAACGCTGCCTATTTCCCCCCTACTGTAAGGAAGATTATTTTTTCCTTTATAACAGCATTCTCCCAAGTTCTCTCCTACACAAGTTTGAAGAAAGAGCCAAGGTGGTCTGCAGCTTGTTTATGAAACTAACCCTCACTATCTCCCCAGTAAGCCCAGAAGGACAGGCAGTAGATGGCAACCCTCCCTCCTGGGGGGATCCCTCAAGTCTACTTCTACAGGATATGAGGAGATAAGCTATTAAGTGATCAAAATACACACAGAAAAATAATTCATTTTAAGTATTACATGAGGGATATAAGTAGTATATGAATTGCATCTTCTAGATTAATTTCTTATTCCATCAGGTCATGGCACAGTGAAGCAATTTAAATCAAGGGATTTAACAGCACTTTGAATTAGTTTAATAATGCTAAACCTTACTGTATATATTCAAGCATTTAACTCACAAGAGCTGCCTTTTTTTACTCTTCTGTAGTATTAGTTTAAAAATCAAATGGATTTCATTACCATTCCTGGTAGAGAACCTTACTTAAATTTTACAAGAATAATGAAAATAAACAATACCATTTCATGTTTAAATGAAATGTAAACCTTTAAACTTAAAAGCACTCAATTAAACAAACCATATTGCTTATTATTAAAAAATTAATTATTTTGGTGCAGCAATATTGCTCTTTTCCCTTCTGTGCCCACTGCCACCAAAGGCTTGTTTGATTTCTACCACCGAACAGCCCTTCCATTTGCTGGTATTCCACCGCAGCACATAATTTTGAAAGTGGCAGTCTTGTCTTGAGCTTGGACCCCTGCCACCAAAAATCTCGTCCTTACAAAGTATCTTTTGCATTCTCAAAATTAGAATAAATAGAAAATAAAGTATTGTCCAGTGTGGTTTTTAAGTTTCTCTGCACACCAGCAGTTTGACTACCTCACCATCAACAGGCCAGCCTCAGCACAGGGCCTGCTCTCGTACAACCCACGCAGATTCCTCAACCCAGCAGCTCAGACAACACTTGTTATCTTTCAGCAAGTACCTGCTGCTGACTGCTTCCATTTCCACAGGCTTCCCCATGGCTTCTAGTTTTATGAGCAACCTTCAGGGTGCCTTTCACTAGCATTACCTCATTTCACATTTCAAGAGAACGGAACAACACAGGGCTCAGCTCAGGTAACTTGTAGCTCACAAATCCGTATCTTATGCCATCGCCCTACAGCTCTACTAGCATCACAGCTGGAGGGTTATTTTTAAAATGTCTCATGTATGTACGTTACCTGGTTTTAATGAAATAAAAAATAGAAAATTCTATTCAAAGAAAAATACAGAGTACCTGCTGTAAAATTGTCTGGGCAAACAACTTTAAAATTCCTCAAGGACATCAAACGTCCTTAAACTCAATTTTCTGAACTGAGAGGAACCCACTATACTGCTATATTTCCTAAGTAGTTTCTTACAGAAGAATTACATTAAGAGTTCAGGAAAAATTTAGTTCTTTCCATGCCAAGACCTGCATTCCCTTTTTACAAACTCAAGGATTTCTAAATACACGTAAACATCTTGAATAAATAAATAAATAAAACACAAGAAAATTTTTCTCCCAGAATCACTTTGCAGTGTAACGAGAACGGTACTTTTCCTTTACTGCAATATTACGTTCTGGTACTAACCCAAAAGTTCACACTATTTTCATTTCTTTATTGCCAATAGCCATCTAGGAAATGCTGCCATCAATAGTAAATCTACATGAAGTCATACTCTTCTGGCACATTTTGTGAATAGCAATCAGTTCATAACATAATCCTGTTTGGTTTAAACTCAGTTTATTCTTCAATTACTCTGCTAGCCCAACTCTAATTTATTATATTTTCTGGTACATTTGATTTTGAATATTATGACATCCTGGCTCATGCCATTAGAGAGGAAACACAAAATGGTGAGGATGTCTAGGGACGGCTGAGAGTAAGACAGCAACAGCCTGGAAAATTAACAATACCACTGTCTCTGCTCAGCTAGACCGCTCCTGCATTAGCACTAAAAAAATTTGTCAGTATTTCTCTAATATAGACTTGACATCCAGGAATAGCCTCAGAGGCACCATAAAATCCCAGGCAGCACGGCAGGCAGCTGGGGTGGCTGGGTGGGCGGACAGCAGCCTCTGAGCCCACTGGGGCAGCTCAGCTGCAGAAGAAAGGAAACCCTGACCCTCCTGCTGCTTGGAGCTCACCAAAGAAATAAACCAACACGGTTCTAAATGCCATCAATACTATATACATCGATTTTTTGGTTGGCTTTTTTTAGCCCTGCATTGTCTCAGTCCTAGCTACCATGTCTTTCTCCCAGCACCCAAGGTGAAAAGAGAGGCAGCAGCCAGAAGCCTGCTCAGAGCACCTTTCTTGAGAAGGCTGGCAGAAGGGAGGGCTTCGCCTTCCCCTCCAGCTTGGTGACCGACTGCATTAACCTTCAGGGCATGCTGCCAGCCCCAACTGCTTACTCAGGCTTTTGCCAACAAGGGAAGCTCTCCCTGCATTGCTTTGTCCTTCGAAGATGCATCCTCTCTCGCTTACTTCTTGCTCCTGCCTAACATTTGGTGTTGGAATTCCTGAATCCAGGATGGAGGATGGAGGGGCAGTCCTGACGGGGAAACATCAGAGTCTTGTGTTCATATCCGACCTTTTTCCCTACAACAGATTCTGACAACCTCAAACATGAAAAATGCTTGTGTTTCTGCACAGCTTGCTCTGTCCCAAGAAATTCCACACTGGGTTTTGAACAAAATGTGTATTTCCCTTCTTTTGTCTGTTGATCAGAAAGCCTGAAGACAGCTTACCAAAACAACACATAAGAGTGAATGCTTTGCAGGGAAACCGAGGCAGGCAGGCCCATGAGGGGCTGCCAGCATTGGAAAGAATTTGCAGTGGAGGAAATCTGGCTGGACCCAAATCCTCACTCATTACTTTGTTCACCAGAAAAAAAATCAAGAAGACTTATTTTCCCCTATAGGATAGTAAGTTTTTAGCTGTGTCTAAGCTGTCTTGGAGCTCAGGCAGTATTGCCAGCTCCTTCTAAACCTCATAAGCAATAAGGATTTTACTAATGGAGTTGCTGCAACTGTTGCATTAAAAAGACAATGTCAAAAATTGCATGTAGCAATGCCTACAATTACACGTAGCTAATTTACAAAATTAAGAAATGCCATGTTTTAGGTTATCCACTGCCTTTCAATTTTTCCTCATGTCCACTGAACCTATGTTGTAACCCAGTTGCTGGTTTCTGTTCTGAAGCTTTTTTTCCCCCGCAACCCAATCCCACACAAAGCATGGACACAAAAGGGAGTACCATAAGGGATGCATAAGCATATTTCCACTGTTAGGTTGCTTGAGTTCACACTTAGGAAACCCCACTGAAAGACAGTTATTGGTGCATGAGAAATAAGGAGTGCAGTTTCAGCTTGTGAAGCCTGATGGAGTCACAGCAAATCAAATCAGGCCACATTTAGGTGGGATGAAGAACTGGGACAGAGGGGCTCTCCCCTCCTGTTAAGTGCTATCACATGCCCCAGTGTAATGAAATATTACCACCATGATGAGAAAAAAATAGCTCCTCTCATTTTGGTGTGTTGGTACCAGGCAAACACATCACCCAAGTTCTTCAGAAGCAGTGACAACTCTGGCTGTAACCATTTTCTCTTCTCAATCCTGCGCACTCGTAAGTCACCTGGCTATACTTACACTGCAAATCAATGCGCTCGCTCCGGTGTCTCCCTGCACCTGCTCTCATTACCCCATGTTTGAAACAAATCCTGAATTAAGATCGGAGACTTGATTTCACTTCCCAGCAGGCAGAGTAATCATCAATAATTGATGTCAGTTGGTTTCATTTGGGGCACTGCCTCAGGCATGCAATGGAGAGTTACGGTATGCACCAAGGAAAGCAGGATTTGTGTATAAAATGATTTGATAATCTGAAAAAATCCCTCAGTAAACAAAGGAAATTTACAGAAAATCGTATTAAAGATTAGAGTTGTTTTAAAACAATGCAGAATGTATTGGAGAACATCTGGGAAAGAAGATGGTAGTATTAAAAGCAAAACCTTTTGGGAAAATATTTTCCCGCCTCAAAGAGGAAACAGTAATTAATTAATTATTAACTCATAATCCTTGTCAATTCATGTTAAATCAGAGCACTTTTTCTACTAAAGACTGTTATCACTATATTTAAATGCAGTTTTACAGATGAATACTTAAATATATTTACATACAGTTTTAATCCTGATTAAATGATTGCTTGATTACTCCACTTTTTAATCGCTTTCAATTTACTCCAAATTTGGGAAGCAGGATAATCTTATGTCAGAAAACTGGGTAAGTTTATTATTAAATAAGGACAGAACAACTTGTGGACTAACAAAAATATATCACGATAGCAAAAGCAATTTGATGTCTTTCTTTTTTGGTTTACTCATCAGCTGGAAAATGAAGAAAGTAACTCCTTTTATCTTACAAAGGTTACTATTTTTCCATCACCCATTTACTGTGTTCCAAACTGTTGGTGTGGCAATTTATGTGAAAATCTCCACAATGAAACACATAAACTCATGACATTTTCTATAATCAGTGCTGACAATTAACAGTACTCCTCTTTATTTAAACACTGCATGATTGAAGCTCCTCACTGCTATAACTGTTGACAGCATCAGAAGACTATTTATTTTACAACTAAAAAGTAAAAACTACAGAACTGAACAATAATTAAATTGGTAAAATCATACTGTATCAGATTTCTGTAATGTCTTTCACTACTGTATTTCTACTCCATTCTTCCATAAAAATAATTAATGTTAGAGCTAAATCTGGAAGGATTTCTAAGATCAAGAAAGAAAGAAAACAGAAACTATAGGGTTTGTTTTTTCCCTTTTTAAGGTGTCTTATTTCTTTACACACAGAAATTTTATATATACACACATACATGTAAAGCTCAAAGTCAAGCAGAATGTTAACCAGATCGGTACAAGCAGCTATGGAGCCTTAGCAAAGAGAGCCCATCAGGGTTGCTTTGCTGTAACCATATCATCATAACTGTGCTGAATTCAGTGACTTTCTTGGGAGCAGAAGCAGACAAAAGAACTCTCATACCCATAAAGGACCCTATGGAGTCACCACTGTGGATTCGACTGTACAGTCAGGCCACAGGGATGGCTAAATAGGATTCAACATATGATACATCACCTGAAAAACAGTATATAAAGGATAGCAACTGCTCCTAACACTTGGGTGCATTGTAGTGAAGTCCCTTCTCTCCTGCAATATCAACTTAACCTGCTTAGCAGGATTTCAGGTTTAGACAGACTCACCCATAGGAACACTTTAGAACAAACCATCTTCTTTATCCTCAAAGTCAGTATCAGCTAAAACAAAACTCTTTCCTCTTTGACAATTTGAGGCAAAAATAAAAATCTCAGCACAATGTTAACATTACTGTGTGAAATAAGTTGCCTTCACTAAACTTGAGGCTTACTTAAAGGTTTCACCTGTTGTGAATCACATCTGATTGTATGTAGAAGATAACAAGTCAAGCTGTACCCAAAAGGTCCTAGTCAAGCATCTTCAACTTCGTAACAGCACATTTCCTAGCTTCACAGCTTTCCAAACTTTTCAAAATACCAGTTAGGAAAGCATTACACTTCTACAGCATTTCTCTGGTCAATGGCACACATCCCTTACTGCGGAAGAAAGGACTGTTAACAGTTTTCATTTCACACTCCAGTAACCCAAAATCTTGTGTTACCACTCACTTTGGTGTTAATTTTCCCATAGATTCTCTTTTTCTGCTTACACGGCAAGACAACTCAGGTCAAGTGCTCAGACAAGCTGTGCTGCTGATTCTCCTTTTTACCACCACTGAATCACCTTCGCTTTTGCTTCACCGCAAAGTTATTTTCCCTGCAAAAAAGCAGGGGAGCCACATTCAATAGATAAGTCAGCAGCTATAGTAAAAATGGATGTCAAACTGGGAAAAAACCTCTCCACACAACTAAATCCATCAGGATTATTTATGCAGGATCATTCCAACACTGTATAAATACACCACAACAGGTATATTTGCTGCTGTACATGTAGTGAAGCCCAATTCAGCTCATGCCACTTCCAGCTGTAGAATATAAAAGTATCAGTGCTGAACAGACATGCTGAGCCACCCCCCAGATAACAGGAATAAACAGTAGTTAGTTTGCCAGACAAAGTAGAAAGATACCTTTTTTATTAGTGATTTCAAAAGGAAACACATTTGGCAGCTGTCACTGAATTCTTATGAAGCTTTGTTATGTGTATGTACAGACCTAACTTACACACGGTTTTAAGACAGCTGCATGAAACGCATGACAGATCCACAAATACACAAACATATCTGTGTTTTTAGCCTAATCAAATCTGGATGAATCTAGCTGTAGCTTTAACATCTAAAAGGAATTAAAATAGTTAAGAAGCGAACCTAAATTCTGAAGGCATTCAATACTGGTTTAATACTAGGCAGGAAACTCTGTGAATTTTAAACGCTCAATCTTCATTTGAAGCAGAAATGACAGCTTAGCAATGGACTAATTATAAAAATAGTCCAGGAATTGACTTGTACTAATTTTTAATTAGCATAAAGGCAGGAAAGAACTATTTTACTAATTCACTGGGTGAGCCTTCATTAGCTTCTGTCAGTAACAATAAAAGACTGAGAAAACTGCACTAGAGCAAACAAGACATAAAAACAGGAAAAAGAGGCCAGACAGAAGGAAACCCTCATCAACCTGCTCCGGAAGAAGCCTCACTGAAAAAGCATTTTGAGAAATTTAAAAAACAAGTTACTTCAATTCAGAGTTGGGGCAGCCCCTGTGGAGCAGCATGGGTTTGGCTGAGAGCCGTGGTGCACACGCACTGTGCCACGGTACTTAGAGATGTACAATCGGGACGGGGTTCAAGGCAAACCCTTTGAACACGAGCAGAACACTTACACAACACATCAGGATCTATGTGGTCTTGTGATGCATCGATCAGCTTTCACTTACAGTTAATTCATTCTGGTTATAAACAAACGTTAAACAACTCCATTTAAAAAACCAATGTAAGAGAAAATTACATGGGGCAGTGCAATAGATCCAGTAAGAAGAGACAAGAAGACAAAGAAGGGTGGGCCGCAGGTACATAAATGCATGAACTTGGAAGTAACAGTAAGGAATGTTCCTCTGCATGCACTGGCAATAGTAATAACTAGTTTGGGTTTTTTCTGTAACTTTTAACCGCCAAACATGTAGAGGCAACTTAATAAGATCCATACTTAGGTATTTAATCTACTGCAGATATTCAGTGCACTATCCATGAGGCACATCCAGACATTAATGTCTCCAGCATCCTCCTTGAAATGGGACTTGCTCTAGATGGAGACTCCTTGGCCGTAAGATGAACTTCGAATGTGCTGTTCTGCACAGGCTCTTACTGATGGCAGTGGAAGAACCAGCTGTGTTGAAGTCAGAACATGGTTAGCTTAACAGCCTTGTAGGGGCTATGGGCTGTCTCTTTGCTGTTTTGGTTTTGTTGGTCAATTAGAGGAATTATTTGGATGGCATGGCCATAGTCACAGAACCCCCCACTAGAGGCTCTATTCTACTGCATCTATGATACAGCTCACTTTGTCTGGGGACTACAAGGTATGCAGACAAAAGCACTTTCACTTCATGACAGTCAAATGCACCAACAAAGGTGGCTCACTGATACCAGGCAAGCTTGCTTTGTTTTTTTTAAATTAAGACCTTGTTCAGGAAAGCCAACCAAAACTCGATGGCCAGAAGAATCACGACATGCCTGGATTCTGAAACGTTGCTTTGTATCAGAAGAAAAGCCTCCTGGGTTGGTCCTTTCAAAGCAAACATAACATTCCTGCGGCAGAACACGACAGCTTGTCCAAGCATAAGACAGCAACCATGGAAAATCGCTTTCCACGAACTGGTTTCAGTACACAAGTCAGCCTCCATTAGCTTTGTTTGAATTTCAATTTTCTTCTGTTGTGCCAAAAACCTTTGCTGCACCAGCTTTCTTCTTCCTATCTATGAATTCAGAAACAAGGATTAACACCAATGTGAAGAACAAAGAAAGCCACAGGAAGGTAAGAGCTTAAAATCCTTCATCACCGCTATTCTTTGGTCTTTTGGGACCACCGTTTTTAACAATGACGCTGCATTAAGAGAGGGTTGTCTGTGGCAGACAGCGCAGCTTCAAGCAAAAATTGCATGCGAAGAATGTAACAAAAATCTACACAATGAGTACAACTGCAAGAGCCAATAAAAGTGCCAGCATTTAAGAACCCTGGCTTGAACCCAGTAATAAACTGTGCTTATCCCCAATTGTTTTCTGAAGAGCTAGCCCCTGGGAACGCACAACGCTGGCATCCTGACATCTTCCACTGGGCTTGTGCAACCTCCTCGGAGAAGGTCATGGGAACATGCAGTGGTAGTGTGATCTCGGGGGCTGGGGAGCACAGCCTGTATCACACTTCAAAATCACTCCCAATGCAAGGAATGTACAAAGCAGAAGTAGGAAGCTCGTAGCTCATTTTCCACACTGTGCAGAATAATATCTGACAGCACTACATCACCCCAGGCAACACAACCCAAAAGCCCTGGTTTGCCTTTCTGCAAGTACTGGGGGCCTCCCTTTGCCCAGACACACATGGGTTCTCCTTTAACATGGACCACTTTTCATTGTACTCTATTGCCAGAAAAAGGATAAATAAGTCATAGTTCCTTCTGCTTCACTATCTAGAACTACTTATTACTACCATTTACAACATTTTAAAACTGGAGCAGTTCATATATTGGATATACTACTTGAGCAAATTGCATTTTGTTCTACAAACAAGGGTTCTTTTGAAGAATTCTGTACAGCCCGTCAAACAGTGGTTAAGTGCGTCAAATCTCTCCTAAGAAATACAAAAACACTTTCTCTTCCAAGCAACATAAGAGCCAACAAGAAGAGGTGCTATGCTGAACCTTGGTTTCACCAACAAAGACGGTCTGGTAGGGAATGTGAAGCTAGGGGGGAGCCTTGGCTGCAGTGACCTTGGAATGGTGGAGTTTGAGAACCTTAGGGCAGCGAGAAGGGAGCACAGCAGGCTCAGTACACTAGGCTTCAGGAGAGCAGACTGGCCTCTTCAGGGTTCTGCTTGGTTTAGCATAATGGGATAATGCCCTTGAGGGAAGAGGAGCCCAAAAAAGCTGGTTAATATTCAAAGATCACCTCCTCCAAAATGAGGCTTTGAGCAACCTGGTCTAGTGGCAGGTGTCCCCTCCCAGGGGGATTGAAACCAGATGATCTGTAAGGTCCTTTTCTACCCAAACCATTCTATGATGGCTTAAGGATTCCTCTCTGTGGAAGGAAGGAAAAACAGCCAGGCAAAATACAACATCTATCACTCCATCCCACAGTAAACCAACTCTTCCTGGGAAAAAATTACCTTCCATATAAGGTATCTGATCTGACTCATTTATAACCTAACAATTACTTTCCTACCCAATTTGGTCATTGTGATGACAGCAAGAAAATTCTAGACTTTCTTAACAAAATACCACAACTCCAGAGCAGTACCAACTTGCTTACTTGAAGCAAAAATGAGACTGCAAATACTGAGCTATGTTATCCCAAGTTTCCATGTCAAAAATAGTTCCCACTATTCGGATAGAAAAAACTGCAAAAATGCAAAACAATTTAAAATCCTGCATGTTCACAAGTTATCTGACTTTATATCAAACAGCTGCATACCTTGGCTTTTGTGTTCAACACCTAACACACAGCTCAGCAAGAGAGACTCTGCAAGAGATTCCCCTCCTGTTCCAGCCCCCAAATTACTTGCAAAACTGACATCAGTTGAAATAAGCATCTATGAGAACATAAAGGATTGACACCTCTGGTATCACCAAAGTACTTTGGAAATAAAAGAGACATCTGTAGTGTCGCAGAGCACATTGCAAGGATGAAGTCGTCTTGGGTACAGCACTGACACCCCCTGCAACACAACAGCAGGGCTGGGGGCATCTCCACATGTGTCGAAGTGCAGACCAGTCCCCCCTCAACCACCCAACATCATCTCACACATAATACAGAGCAGTCAGTATGAAAACACATGACAGGTTTAGCCTATGAATTTTGCGAACATAAATCCTGACCCTGAAAACATTTACATGCAGGCTTAACATTAAACCTAAGAACAGATCCTCTAATTCCAAAAGAAATACTTGGATGTCTAAAATTAAGCATATGCAAGCACAAACATCTACAGAATTAGGACCAAAAAAAAACCACAAAAAGCACAGTCCACAATGTTATTAATTTTTATTGCTCCATAGAAACCTCGACCTATCAATTATAAACTTAATACTAATATTTAAAAGCATTTTCATATTCAAAAGACACTATAATTTCTAAAGGACAAACTCCACTGACCTAATAAAGCAATTAAGCAGCATGCAATTCAATGGTGTCACATTAAAAATGCTTCCGCAAACCAAATCAACAAAGAATTTTCAAGTATCAGAGACAAGCCACTGCTGTATCAAATAGGCAACCAGCTTCCTCTGGTGCCTTTTACACCACGGAGCATTTTAACACCAAATGAATGTTGTTTTCTTATTAGTTACAGCTCTTAATGACTAGTAGCTCTTTAAACAAGCAACATTCTGCTGATGCGAGGCAATAATTTATATTAATTCAATGTCTAGTACACATCGTGTCTTTACACATTTCACTTTGATATTGTTGGTATAACTTCTTCCCAGTAGCTTTCAAATATATTAATATTTTTCAGAAGTACAGAAAAATGAGATGGAAGAAGACGGGGATATTTCAGCATATTTTCAAGTATACAGTTTTAACTAGCAGCTAACAAACTTCTGCTGTTTTTTTTAGTAATTCAGGCCCATAAATATATACCAAGATTAAGGCTGCTCAGTATGGGTAAAGGCTTACAAAAAAAGAAACTTTCACTGAGGTGATCAGTGCTTCCATGAGAGCACACAACAAACAAACGGCAAACATTGCAATGTCAAAGCCACCATTTTTGGCAGGACAGGTTTTAGTAAGCTTATTTTTTAATCTGCCTCAGAAGAACAATCCTTTTCCACCCAATCACCAGCTTACATTCCTCTTGCAAAGTTTTGTCTCTGAATTGTCGCGCTTTTTTGTTGTTTTGATAATAGAAATTCGGGTACTGCGTTAGGAAAAGATACCATGTTTACAAATCTCAGACCTTAGTCCAAGGCCCTGGGCTCCCTCTTGCTGGTGTCACTAAGCAAAGTTAAGGGTGAGTACAGTTAGAAATTCAGTACTGAAAACTGTCATTGCAAAATTATGAGCTTTTTAAAATACCCAAAGATTTTAGAATTGCAACAGTACAAGCACTTTTAAACATATTAAAACTTTTTTTTTATTAAAAGAAAATCTACTTGGGCACAGTAGTGTTCTTGGCAGCCTACTGACTCTGGAGTTAATAATTTTATATTGTACTGTGTTCAGGAAAGAGGATTCCTTACTCGGTGATCTGATAATTAGAAAAAAATTAGTAATTATAAAGCAAATTAAATACTATATATAAAGTAATTATAAATATTCCTATTAAGTCATATGGTTCTAGCAAGTACAGTGATATAGCTTGTTTCCATTTTGAGAAAATTTGTTTTAATAAAGTCAGGGCAGCACATGGTAGTAACATGTTTATTTTCCGAGTGGTAGGGACACTAACCAAAACCATCTTATGTTTCTTCCTAAGCCTCCCTGATCTGCTGCTGGATTGCAGCTTAGAATAAAGCATTACGAAGCCAGAAGAATTGGGTAGAGGAATAAAAAAACAAAATCAGTAATTCAAAGTGTTTATTTAATAAGAGTCCAGCTCAGACCAGTTTCTCTTTCGAACAGAAGTTCGAAAGTATTTGATTGGAAATGTATTTCCAGAGACTATCAAATATAGCCCAAAGCTAATCCCTAACAGACATTTTTTACTTTACACACAGACAAAAAACAAACCCTTAATATCATGTAATTAAAGGAGGAATTAAAGGAAGCTCAGCAGTACTTAATAGAGTTCTAGAGAAGTAAACAATCAGCACTATGTATTAGGAACACGGTAAGAAAAATCACCAGGAACTACCAGATTCACCACTACCAGAGCTCCAGGAACGGCTTTCTCAGTTAGTTGACCAAATACTATGATTCCGTCAAGAGCAATGATAATTTTAACAAGTATGCCTTGTTAAAAGTATAAAAGACAGAAAGTTTTCTAACCACATTTTCAGTACTAAGAGCTAACAAATGAGGGGGAAACCAGGCAGTGTGGGTCAGAGCACCGAGGGCTACAATGAACGTTTGGAAATAGCTGCCAACCATACGGACTCCAGCGGCATTTCGCAGCCAGCCCCGAGTTCCTCTGGCGCAGCTGTAAAACACACAACCTGAAACTCGCTCCTGCAGCAGGGGTTCGCTCGCAGCTGTTCCTCTGCCTCCCCCGCACGCAGTAATCTGACTCCTTCCCAGGAAAGAGCTTCTTTAATGAAGCCACACGAGAGCAGCATAGGTGCGTCGGGGGATCCAGAACCAGGCGCTTTCCGAGTGGTTCCCCGGCACCCGAGCCCACAGCTCAGCCTCGCAGAGACGCGCTGCAGGGGCAGCCGAGCTCAGCCGCCGAGCTCAGCCCCACCGCCGAGCCGGGGGCTCCAGGGCGGGGACCCTACTCCCAAGCTCCCACCTCAGCCCCGCACGGCGGGTCCTGGCCCCGGTCCCCCTCCCGTACTTGTTGCCCGCGCAGAGCGGCTCAGCCCGGCTCCGCCGCCCCCGCGGGAACCCCCGGCGCGGCTGCCACTGAGAAAGGCTGAGCGGGGCTGAGCCGCCCGGCGCCGCGGCGGGGCAGGGCAGGGAAGTTACTCACCGCGCCGGCTCCGCGCCGCGCTCTCCTTCTCAGCCGCGCCGGCTGCGCCCGCCCCGCCTTCGGGGAAGCAAACTCCGGCAGC
>VZRS01007266.1:109064-164518 GCA_013398055.1 Ifrita kowaldi
CGGCGGGGGCTGGCGGCGGCCGTGGGGCGGCTCCTCCCGGCCCGACTGGTCCGCGGTGCAGAGCGGGCCCCGAGCTCCGCCGGGCTCTGCCCGCTGTCCCGAGACAGCCCCTCTTGGGGGCTGTGCCGTGCGGGTGCGCCCCGAGGGGAGCGCGGCCTGGAGCTGCTGCTGCCGTGTCTTCCGCACAGAACTTTGGGTGCGTGCTGGTATCGCTTAGAAACAAGATTGGAAAGTCTTGAGTGGTTCACCCCTCATCAGTTACAATTTGATGAATTGTGTACTTGGTAAAATAAATTTTTAAAATCACAGATTTCTATTTTCAGTGCTGGAGATGTGCCTGTTGATCAGTTGTTAAATTTGCCCTGTTCTTGTATCAAGAAAATACAAAATGCTTAGCAGTTATGTTGTCAAAAAGTAAAGTTGTTTTCTACTTGGCATTTCGTTGGGACCAGTGGATTTATCTTGCTGCACGTTTTGAGTTGCAGTCCTCCCGAGCAGACTCTGAGGAATAAAACATAGATTTCTATGTTTGGATACTCAAAGTAGGCTTCTCTTACTTATGTTTTAGAAATAGACTTTTGGTGTTTATATCACAAATTTTTTGCAAAATAGCCCTATTTGTGTGATTGGAATTTTTTCTTTTTGCAAGCTTGTCTCTGGGTTGTTCACTTTCCTTATGGCTGTTTAAAACAAACTGTTACAGTGAAATGATGACCAGAAGCTTTCTGAACTGTTCTCCTCATGGTTCTCACCTTTGACTTTTAAGAAGCCGTGTCTGAGTATGCTTATAGAAAATAACTTTCTTCTCTTTATATCTGGCATGTATTTGAAATGTGCCAAAGGCAATAGCACTGGGACAGTGGAAGGGCTAGAGAGCATAATGCTTTCTAAGAGGCTTTTAATTCTTGCTAAGCTACTTCTGCTCTCAGATCATGAGTTTAATAATTAAAGCTTCTTTCTGTGTATGCATGAATGTTTTTGTCACTAATGCTATTCCAAACTTAAACATTTTTGTTCATGGCAAATTGAAACTATGTCACTGTTCTTCCACACTGACTTCTGGTTGCTATTGCCGTGCTGGGGACCTGGGGTTCTCTGGGCAGTTCAGGGCATAGCTGCTCACTCACCAGCTATGGCCAACTGCTCCACAGTCTCCTCCTGATTAATTCTCTTCTTCCCAGGAGCTACATTTAAAGTTTTACCTTGCCTTAATGGTTCAGTCCAAGCTGGGATTTGCTATTCCTTTTCTGTGGCAGCGTGGTAGATAATGAGGATGAAGCTCAGTGACACTTATCAAAGGGTACACAGTAGGGTTTAGCTGTCTGGTGTCACCAATCCGTGCGACTGTTCACCTCAGAGTGTGCTCAGTCGGCTCCAAACACATAGTAACTACAATGTAGTGCACTTGATGATTAACTCTTTCTGTCCTGGATCCACCTATCATTAGTTACTTTTTCATACCTTAAGTTTTCATAACAGCTCAGTTTGGTAGTAGCACCCTGAATTGAGCTTGTGCTGTGTGCGTTTAGATGTCGTACTTCGGTATTCCTCACTCTAAATATGCTTCCCTGTACATCTTCAGTACAGACCCCTCCCAGTCTAATACAGACCTTTCTTTGTCCTTTGGGTTGCAGACATTATGCCTTAGATTCATATTCAATAACCTGTTGATCATATTCTCCTGTGAATAGTGCAGCAATGGTAGTTTAGGCTTATAATTTTGGGGGGTTTTATAGTATGGCTTTAGCATACAATTAGTGGCATTTCTGTTCTGTAGCCACAGTGTTAACTACTTTGGGTGGATTTTTAGTGTGTAAAAACAGGTTTATGTGGAATATTTTGAGTAGTTTGTCTCTGAATTCAGGCTTGTCTTACAATGCACAAGTCTTAAATAAAAACTTAAGGTTTTTGTACATGTGGTTTTTATTTAATTTACCGTGAGGGAGAAGGAAGTGTAACTGTTTTTGTGCATGCTTTTTCAGGTCAGAAATGAATTTTGTGTCACAGTATTCCAAAAAGTGATCTGTTAAGTCAGTTGCCCTATTTTTTGTTACTATCTAAGGAGAAGTTTCTTCATCTAGCTTCTTTTATTTGATCATTTCTGCCACATCTCCTGATATTATCTTTCAATTTTACCATGTCTGACTCTCACTTGATCTTACTTTTGATGTTTTGCTCACTTTAATATGAAGTTTTCCTAGAAAGCTGAGTACTAACATATGAATTCCTGTGTGACTGTTGCATTCTGTGGATTTTAAAACTCTAAAAGCTGTAAATACCACAGGTGTGTAAAATAGTAATATTTGCTACATTCTGCTGAATTACGTCCTCTGCTCCATCTTACCCAAAACCTTTGATGGAAGTATGAACTGAGATTTTGTTCTGTGAACTTGCTGGTACATCAGTGAAGACACTGGGCCTTGAGGTTCCATGTGATTCCTAAGAAAATTCTAAGTTCTGTTAACATACAATGAATGGTATTGTGAAGTTATGACCCAAGAAGGAGGTGAAAGAAGTTGCAAACCGGCTAGAAGGAGCTGTTCAGCTTGTTTCCTCTGCAAGTACCTGTATGTGCTTTTCCTAGTTTATTTCAGGTAAACATCCACTGGGATGTTATGGAGCTCACCATTTTCATTCCTATCTAAAAAAAAAAAAAAAAAAAAAAAATTCCCCTCTCCTTCCTAAATTATTGTCACGGTGGTTCTGTGTATTTGAAGCACAGAAGATGCATTGTTTCTCTTCAAGTACAGAGGAAGTGGCTTTGTTATACTGTGTGTCCAAATCCTTCCATAATCCATTCTGTCTTTCAATAGCTACAAATATTTCTCAACTTTGGATATCATACTTTATTAGAAGTGCCTGCCAAGCTTGTTTAGAGCATCATTTACTTGGGATGAAGTGTTTCCTAAGGAGATGCTGCTCTGAATCACAAATAATGCTATAATTCTGTAACAAGAGACCTGTAGTTGAGTTGAGAATCAATAATCTAATATTTTTTGCTGCACAGACAGCCCAACTATGCTTTTTAGCAAGCAAGCTTTGTGCCTTGGAGAAAACTGATGGTTCTTACTGTTGATTTTAACAGTTAAAGTCAAGTGTCAGGATTCAGTATTCCATACTCCTGGCAAAAAAAAATGTGGTCTGCAAGCTAAGATTGGTGTTTGAAACGGAGTGGTATATTCACTACTCAGGCTGGTGAGAATTTCAGCACAATACTGCAAATAGCACTCACGAGATTGACAAGTAGAATACTTAAATAAGTACAAAACGCGATCAACAAAGAATGAGAGCATTCACATGCTCGATGTGGGATGTCTTTGCCTTTGAACAAATGTTAGGAAGCTTGTGGCGTATTTGTGCCTCTTTTCATCCTTGCCCTTGCAGTTGTGGCCTAGGTTTTATTCCTGACTTCCATTTTCATCAGTTTTCATAGTAAGGGTGAGCAGACAGGACCAGCTCACAAGAGTTAATTTTAAATAACACTGTCAGTGTCTTCAGTCACTTGTTTGACTGAAGGTCTTGATAGTAATTATTCAGCTGTAATTGGAATACTAACATTCACTTCTATTTCTAGTCCCATGCACAGTTAAAAATAAGTTGTATAGTTAGCATAAAAATGCATTGAGAAAATTGGTTTTTAAAATTGCTAATTGTTTTTCCTGAGCTTGCAGCTTGCTGTCAGGACCTAGAGTGCCTCAGGAAGTAGGCTTAAGTGTGATTTTTGTCAGTTGCAGTAGAGGAGAAGCTTGGTCTTTGAGCTTGAATAGTAGTGGAATAGACTGCAAAAAGTTATTAATGCTTTCATGAAGATGTGTTTGTTAAAGATGTCCCTTCTGTGACTGGGAGATGTTGAATATGAACACTGCCCTCCTATTCCAGGTCTGTGCACTTCTGTAGCTGACTGTGTGCTGTGAAGCAATTCCAGTAGATACATTTCCATTAGAGTTCTCATCAGGATTTCAATGAGATGATGGCGTGGGTGGACATGGCAGAGTTTTTTAGGTTATGTGCCAAAAGCTCCGAGCGAGGACTACAGAGAGACCATGATGGATGGGGGGAGCCCAAATAGCACCCAGTCATGGCTTTTCCCAGGCCCATGCCAAGAAATCACCAGCCCATCAGAACTCCATCTCCATGAGCCCAGAGGAGCATTGGGACACACTGGTGGGTGGGAACCCACAATAAGGTCAGAGAGAAATGGATGTCTTCTTTGGGCCCCCCTTGCACTCCAGGGCTGATCCCAAGAGATAGCCTGGGCCTCCAGGCATGATACCCATCAAGAGGAGTCAGTGCTGGAGCATCTTTGGGACTCAGGGGCATTGCTGCATAGGGTTGTGGGAGGGGTTATGGGATGCAGAAGAAAAGCAGTTTGTGATCACGTATGGCATGTTGGGAGGAAAGGGTCAAAAATGGAAGATTTGGCATGGGGGGGAATAATTTTGCTCAAGTGATGTTGCAGCTGGGAATGCTAAGAATATCAGTGTGGGAAAACTTCCCATATTATGCCTACTGCTGGTTATACTCTGTCTGGTTTGACGGAGCTGTAGAGATAACGTAAATGTTACCAGAAACTTAAGAGGCATTTTCACAGACAGGCTTGAGCCTCCTGCAAGGAGAGAGAGATCAAAAGCCCAGAGATGATATAAAGTACAGCAAGGTGATGAACTGCGCGCGTGCGAGGCCCTGTGATAAACTGGGGCGGGCAGTGGGCTCCCCTGGGCACGAGGATGAACTGAGCCTCACAGAGCCTGTATCCCCGCGCATCCCTGCTGGCCGGCCTTGTTAGTCAGGTAAGGAAAGGAATCCGTGCTTTGCATTTCACATGTGGCTTGGTGGTCGCCCTGGTTACCTGTATGTGTTGATTCACTTGTGGCTTATTATGGGATATGTAGGGGAGGAACCAAAGACGGGGAAAGCGGGAAGTTCAAGTGATTTGGGGAGAAGGGAGAGTGGGAAAATAGAGGAACAAGGGGATAAAAAGGTCTGGTCATATGTATATAGGCTGCTGTTTGGTACTGTTGCCTGGCCATGCTCTCTGCCTAATCATCACAGCCTGTCCTGTCTTCCAGTTAAATTCCTTTCTAATTCTCTCTTGGGTGAGGGCCTCTGAGGGGAGAGGGTGTACATCTCAGCGCTAGCAGCTACAGTCAGACTGTGGGTCAGAGGAACCATGTGTCCATGGTGCCAGCAACTGGAACATGTGAAGGTTTGGATGCCAGCAGTTGGGATTGGACCCTGGGCTGGAGGCCTAGGGCACTCCTGACCTCCAGACCAACTGGGGGCATTTCATGGAGGGAGCAAAACCAAATGTTAGCCCCTGAAGTGGGACTGGGGACCTGTTTATCTGTGTTGTAGTAGTGGAGCAAGTATGGGACCATGTGGCTGCTGGTGAAGATAAGCTGGAATAGCTGGTAAGTGGGTGAACAAGGAAAGAGCTGGAGCATAAGCTTGTATCTCCAAGAGCCAGGAGGAGCTAGCTGTTGGGGCCACCAGGGAGTCCTGGTCAGCTGCTGGAGAGACTGTAGGGTCAGGGGTGAGATGTGTATGTGTGCCTGTGTGTCTCTACAGGCAAGACTGCAGTGGGGTTGGATACTGGGGGCCCAGGGTGTCCCAGTCAGCCCTGCATGATGGTCTGTACCGGCAGTGCAGTTGGGCTGAAGTCTTGGGCTCCCACACCTGGCTGGAGAGAACACCAGGATGAAGCTGTCAGTATGAGCACTCTGTCTGTCTGTGATTGATGTGGCCAGCAGTGTAAGTGCATGGTGGGTGCGTCTGCCTCTTAGGAGTAGATTTTTGAGCCTTGCTACTGGTTGGACCTGGACATGGGGCTGGGACTGTCTGGCCTCTCGGCTGTCAGATCCAGCATGATACCTGTTCTTCTGACAGTCATCTGTAATCACAGACATTGGGTGGTCTCTGTAATAACATGGTGTTTTCATTGCCTGTAGCTATCAGACATGCCTCTTTATTACCAGTTACTCGTTTTTTCAGTCTATTCATTTGACCTTTTGGAAAAAAAATGATGAAGCTCTTCCCCTGAGTGAGGAATAGGAAATACTTCTGATTTTGCCTCACTAGGAGCCTTTAACATTATTCTTTTGACACATGCATTTATGATACTGGTTATTAGGATATATGCAATGGGAACTTTGCCTGTAACCTTGGAATACAGAGAGAGGAAAAAGTCTAGTCCCTCAGAAATGTAGATGGGTCTTGTACCATACTCTTGAAGATAAAAATATCACTGCTTGTACCTTCATGTTACTGTAATTCTGTAGCTTGATTGCCCAAAAATGATTGCCCAGAAATAATTGCCACAGCAAGTTTTTTGCTATAAAAGATGTCAGAATGATGACAGGATTCTTAAATGTGCCCTTGTCCGTAATTTTCCCTCCTGTCAGTCCCCCAGTGTTTGGATGGTTCTCGTGTGAAAGTTGCATGCTGTATTCCCTTTGCTCATGCTGCTGCCCTTAGAATTGAAGCTGGCAGCCACAGAACTGTTTGTATTGTAACCAAGCTGTAAAAATGAAGAGAATGAGGAATGTGGTTAAAATCGAGGCCTCTAAAAGCAAATTTTAAAAACTTGCTTGCATAGCTTTTGGCTTACTTGTGTAGAGGATATAAGTTCAGTGAGTGGAAACTTGATTTCAAAGAGGATCTGAGCATTGCATTTCATTTGTCTGTGCAAGCTGAAAGGGCTTTGTAAAGGTGCAGTGAATAAGGGTGATGTTGAAAGAACAATATTAGGAAACAATGTTGATAATGAAGGTGTGGACCTAGAAGGCTACTAAGATGGATGCCAAGTCAGTCTGAGCTTTGATACAACAAAAAAGGTCTCAAATACTTAAAGGCGTGTAATTCCTACCTAAGTTAATAGAATTGTTGTCACCGTATTAATTTATTATTATGTTTTCCCTAAAACTAAATCATAGCTGTTTAAAATACCTATGTGTGTGTTTTATTAGTGCTTTGTAGCTCAGATTCTTTGGTTTATTATTTCAGTTATAAACTGTGACAGATTTTACAGTGTAATAATAATGACAAGCTTTTAATCTTTTAGATTTCTCAGAAAGAGAATCACCAAGTTTAGTAACTGGTAATTAAAAGTCAGACACTTTCTTCCCCTTTTTCCTCACCTTTGTCTGATATTGCTATTTGAAGACTCAGGGCAAGCTTCTAGAAACGCCATGTGTTCCTGCCGTTATCACTATAACCTAGCTCAGGATGCTCAGGTAGCAAGTTCTGGGTCTGAAGAAAAAATAAATTTTGCTGTAATTTCACGAATTTGCAACATCTCTCATGTTCCAGTGGTACAGTGTGTGTTTTTCACCCTTTTTTTGGTGTTCTTGCAAGTAGCCATCCCACACACGTCACTTCTCTTACGTGGGAAGGCAGTAGTAGCTGGTGAGGTTGCTGATGCTGTACTTGGCATCTTGGAGCAGGTATCTCCAACAGCTGATAGCTTACCTGGGAGATACTCCGTTTCCATGAGTGCCTGTGGTATGACGGGATATGCAACTTGTCCTCCCAGCCACAAGCGTGCTTTAAAAGGATTTGAAATGTCTCAAGTCCTGTTCTTCATTCAATATTACAGTTTTTGTATTTGCAACAACTTTTGTTGGTTTCAATATTTCAGAATGTTTCTCTTAATCTTGGTGCATAGGAATCTGAATTATCTTTAAGTCAAGGTGATTTTGGTAGCTTTATTGCTTAGTTCACTACAGTGAATAAAGCTATCTGCTTTATTTGCCTAAGTGCATGCAGTGGCATGTTCTTGTGTTCCACCGGTGGTGACCTTTTTCTTGTTCTCTTATTTAGGAAGGCTGTGGAAGAGTTACTTAAAGAGGCAAAACGTGGGAGAACCAGAGCTGAAACAATGGGAGCTATGGGTTGGTAAGTTGTGCCAAAAGGAAATGAATGCTACAACTGATGCCAAAATAGATCTTATATTTATTGTGTGAGAGAAGTCTCTACCTTTTTATGTGTTTCATGTTTAAATAATTTGTCTTCATCCACATGTTAATTTGGGCAAAAATTCCAGTCTAAATAAGAAAGAAGTTCAGGTAAAGTCTGTCTGCGTGAAATTGCTTGTCTGAATGTGTTGAAGACAAAGCAATTGGAAAATTTGGAATATGTTCTTGTAATAGATGGAATTGCAAAGTTTGGGTTGGAGCCTCATGAGTCTTTAAAATGCCAGTCGTCTTTATTGACACAGGGGTTACATACTGGCTACATGTTACTGGGTTGGACTCTGTTTTAAGTGAAAAAAATTCTTAACCTGACAAAGAAACCTAAAACTTTCTACTAATAAAATAACAAACTATCCTTTAATAGACAATTCATGTGTAGATTGTAGCCAAAAACAAACTCATTGAACTCAAAAGTATAATCCAGTTTTGGAAGAGGGTTACTTTTTAATACTAAAAAAACCCTAAAACCCAGGGGCTAATTTGTATAGTAGCTGGGAAAAGAATCACAGTATTTAAATCTTAAATTAAATACAGCATTAATTCTTCAATGCAGTATTCCAGATTTTACAGCTAGATTGTCATGGAATGTAATGCATGTAATTGTAATTAGAGCAGTAATGGCATGCTGAGGGTTGTCATTCATCATGAAATAGTGTATATGACTTTGATAAGAAGCTGTTGGATCTAGGGATGTTCACGCAAGTAGTGCACCAGTTGACTGCACTAGACGAACTTGTAGATAAGGTTTGGCTTCCTCCATCAGCAGTAGTAAGAGAGAAGCCTGCACTGTTCACGGAGTTCTCAGCTCAGTTGTCTGTTTTAGTGGCTCTGAAGAGATTAAATAGTGCCTTGCTGAAAAAAAAGTTACTCCTTTATGTTTTCAAACAGGTTTGGGGTTTTCTGTATGTTTTACTCAGTATTTCTTCTAGATTCAGTTCGTACCCTTTCTGTTAAAGTAGCTTAATTTGTTTAATCCCGCAGAGTGGCTGTAGCTGTACTGATCCACCGTGCTTGGACCCTGTCAGCCGAGCCATGTGGCCAGTGCACATAATTAGAACCATGAAGTGTTGCATGCATCCAGTTACTGTGAATTTGCAAGTTGATTCCAGATATGGAGACTGAAGATTTCTGCAGGGAGATCATCAGGTGTCCCTGTACAATTTTGCTGCCACTTGTTCAGTCTGGAATACCAGCCAGGAGAGTGTATGGGCATCTGCTCCTGAGTGTGGCTCCTTCTTATTCCTTGTTTGTAAAAGGGTAGTGGTCCTGTTCAGCTGGCTGTGATGATCAGCTCGGGATGCAGTTTGCTAAAGCCTGATGCCCGAGACCTGGCAGGAGATGGGATAGCCAAGGGTGGCCTGTTTTTCAGAGCAGTTGCAGATTAATGGTGTCTGGCTAGGCCAGGGTTCTGTTAAAGTTGTAGAAGGAAAGAATTGTCAAGAAGGCTTCAGGCAGAGGGACACAGGGACACAGGGGTTGGCAGCTCGATATCCTGGACTGGGGCTGTTGAAGTACTTTCTGAAGACTGCAGAGGTACATGAGAACAGCTATACTAGGTCAAAGTGCAGTGCCCTGTCTCCATCAGTGGCCCATACGCAGTGCCTAGGAAGTGCTTTGCTGAATATCTTTGTTTCTGAATATGCTCTGTAGTACCTTCTTCAAGGTACTTCTGCAGCTCAGGATATCATGCTCTCAGAGATGATTTCTTTGTATGTGATGCATCTCCAGGGGTTTTTACATCACTGAATTTATCCTTAGACTGGTAGTAATCCCATTTGTGACAAATCTGCTGCTGTAGGGTTTGGCATAGGCTAGTGTACGGCTGGCGTGTGTGGCCATAAGGAAAGTATAAAGCCCCCCAAAGGCAACCTCCCAGTAAGTCTTTGCTGTTCAGTTCTGCAGGCACAACAGACAGAACAGCAGCTGCAAGCTGCCACTGCTCTCACCTCTTTAATATTTTTATGCCCTGTTACACTGTTCTGGTGCTTCTGAACTGGCACAACAGCTGGGTATTGCATGTAGATGGAGGGGATAAAATGAGTAAGATATTTGAAAGAAAACTTAACTATGCTCAGTTGAGTATCACACTCGATTAAAATGCTGTCAAGTGTAACTGATAGTGGAACAATTGAAGGGCTTCAGAAGTTACATCCAGGACTGATACGTAACCTTGCAAGGTGTGAACTACTGAGAAGAAGGTAACTGCTGCTCAGAGCTCTGTGGATAGCAAATGAAATGAGCAGAGAAGTTAGTTCATGGAAATGTGTATTAGTAGACCAGATCCAGGGAATCATAACTGACAGAAGCGAAGACAAGGTCATCATCAACTTGTCTAAAAGCACAGTGTTAACAGGTAAAACGCAAAACCTTCCTTTCTTGCCAAACTCAAAATGCTTACAGGTGTGTTTCATGAGGACTTCTGGGATTCCTCAGCCCTTTTTCAGAGGAGTCCTGGAGAAGAGATGCACAAACCCTGGAGACATCTAGTGTAAGGCCATCAGTCCTGCATTGGCACTGGAAAGTTGAAGCAGCTCGGCCTGTGAAGAAAAGATTTGTTCTGCCATCTGTCTTTGGGTAAGGAGAAGCAGAGGCTGCTACTGCTCATACTTCACTGATTCCAGTTTATGTTGCTGTCCAGCAGCTGTTGAATGCTGGGAAATACATTTCTGGAGTCAGTGGCATTTGACAGAAGTTGGTCAAAGGGAGGTGTATGGAGAAGTGGCATTTCTGGGTGGGGTGACTATATTGTGCATACCAGTACAAAGGAGTAGAGTCTCCTGGTGGATGTTGATGGCAGCAAAACCTTAGCCAGCAAGCCTCTGAACACTGCTTTGGGACTGCTTTCAGGTTCAAGCCATTGCTCTGTTACTGTCCAGTGTGATTAGTTCTCCACAAAAACTTTCAAAAAAGTTCCCCAAGCCTAACCTTTTGCTGTCTCATCGTTTGAGATGGATAGTCAGCTGTTCCTGGAGCTTAAAATGCAAGTATCCAAGCTAGCTTAGCTGACAGGTACAGAAAAGATGTACAAAGCAGTCAACCTGTAGCCTAGTCTCTCATACAAAGACTGAGCCTTGAAATACAGGACAGTATTAGTATTTCTTCCAGTTTGGGAATGTTTTGCTGGTGTTACATTGTCTTACAAGTTTAATGTTGATGACATGGGCAGGTGCTGCAACCGGTGTGGGTTAGAGCCTAGTGGAAGAAAGGCTTGTCCCTGTTTGGAGGTTGGGAGTGATATTGGCCAAGAGTTTGTGCGGGAATGGAAATTCTCTGAGACTCTCTGGATATGGAGCAACTGTCAGTATTGCCAGTGGGCTGCATGATCTCTTAGCTGGTTAAGAGTCTCAGCTCACTGACCTCCATACTCTCAGGACTGCTCAGATAGGCAGTGTGTAGGTCCATGGTAAATGAATCCAAGAAATACTGGATATTCTTATTTATAGATTTCATTCAGCAATGCAGTATTTCTAGTTCCTGCAGTGTTCCTTTTGTAGGTACGCTGTGGCCATGGTGATTCTTGTTGGGGGGTCTCCTGCATCCTTATAGTAACACATGATGTAGATCCTGCTGCTGATATGTCTAGCTCAAGCATTAGTGCAGCTAATCACAAATAAGGAAATGTGTGAGAGAAGGGTAAGGAAGAACCCACTTCTGAAGGTGTCTTAATCCTGGAAATGTTGATCAGAAGAGAGCAGAATCCGTGGCTGAATCCTAGTGATGATGCTGTAATGCTGGAACTTCTGAGATGAGAAAAGACATGAGAGCAGCTGTCTGGAAGTTAACATTTGAAGGATCAGTTGGATCCAGGGTGAGAAGTTGTGGACAAAGAGTGTAAGAACATTTGAAATGGTTAGATAAATTTCTTTGTTTCATCAGAGGCTATTGGACACAGATGGATTAGGATATTTGGGGGTTTCCATTGTGTCTGGTTAAAATGAAGCCAAAAGTTCAGCTTCCATTAATTGTTTCTCTTGGTTCTATACAAATAATCCATAAGCTTCTTTATACAGTGAAGTTAGGTCCCATTTTAAGCAGTTGTTCTAGTGTAACCAAGAAAGGCAGTTAAAATGCCACAAAAGTTACTGTGTGAAAAAAGTTCTAGAGGCCCTTTTTTCCAGTGTATAGGTCTGATCTTCACAGATGCTGATAATGTGAGCTAAAGCTAAATCAAATATAGCTTATTGTCTTACTTGAAAAGCTTATGTAAAGAACTGGAAAACAGGATATTTTTGGATGGTTTGTTCAGCTCTGCATTGTAAGAGCGGCTGAAATTACAACAAAAAAAGTTTTGGAAGCATTAAATTATTTTTAACTCTAATTTTTGTAAAGCAATCCTAAAATCACTTTCATTTCTATAGACAGCTTTCTGTTCAATACCAAATTTGTTAGAAGTACAGCAGAATGCAAAATGATGATGAGGGTACTGGAACTGTGAAGTGCTGTGTTGCATCTTGTCTTTGAATGGGTGTGGTGTGACTGTGCAGAAACACTGCAATGTGATTCCCCTCATCTTTCATTTGAATATGACGAGGAGGAGAAACAGAGTACAGATAGAGATTGCAAAGTAAATATGTTAAAATCTTGTAATCAGGGCACATCCCAAGTCAAGTTGTCACTGGAACAGATTGCCCAGAGAAGCTGTGGATGCCCCATCTCTGGAAGTGTTTAAGGCCAGGTCGGATGGAGCTCTGAGCAACCTGGTCTAGTGAAAGGTGTCACTGTCTGCAGGGTTGGAACTTGATGATCTTTAAGGTCCCTTCCAAACCAGGTGATTCTATGACCCTACAAAGTCCTGCCAGCTGCACGTGGCTGCCAAGACCATATTTCAAACCTTTCAGTGTCCTCTGAGGCATCCTCTTTTGTAAGGTCCCCTGTGGCAGGGTAACAGCATAGATTAGTTGGTTTGCCAAAACAATCTCTAGCTGCTTCCCCCCCCACCTCAGCTTCAGTCACTCTTCTATTGAAATATGACATTTTCTATGGCAGTTTGGAAATGGTAGAAATGTACTTGTCAGTTCATTCACAGTGAACTTTTTTCTTGGAAAGGTGGGCTTTACTCTGTATGATGAGGCTGACTGTGCCAATCCAGTTCGGTATGTCCAGTTACTCAGCAGAGACAAGACTGTGGCACATGGCACTGTGCTCTTGTGTCTTAGATGGTGTCAGCGTGTTTTTACTGTTGAGAACTTGTACAGTACATTTCTGTGCTGAACTGCACTGCTGCACTGGATGACAGGCACTGGTTGGAGATTCTGTGTTACTGCACAGAAGTTGGCTTAAAGGGTCAAAAGTAGGGTTGAGAATTAACCTATGTTCACAATGACAGATTGAATTTTTTTTCTTGAAAGGCACTATCATTGTCAAAATGCAATGTGTTGCATTGTCTTGGTTATTGCATAGTGGAGAGGTTTTGCGGGGTGTGAGATTTATTTGTGGAGGGAGGCAAGACTCTGTTGGTGAGAATAGCTTGCTTTGGCTTTAGGAGCATGCAAAGCAAAAAGTGAACCTTACAATGGCTGAATACACTGCTACAGAACTGGAGTCTGGTAGACAGGATGGCTCTAGCATTGCAGTTTGTGTGCTTGTCTCACTCAACGCCTGCAGCCCTGCTTGGGGCACATTTCAGTTCAGAAGTTTAATGTTCGTTTAACATGTCTTTGTTGTTGTTCTTTTTGTTTGTTGGTTGGTTTGTTTGTTTAAAAGCAAAACTGCTCAAATCGGTTCTGTGGCACTGTTGCTGATCACAGCAGTATTGTGTTCCACTGTGCCCAGGCTGAGATTGCCTCCCAGCCCTTCAGAGCTCACACTGAGGGCAAACCTATTTGTGAACTGAGCACTGCAGGACCAGACCCTACAGCAAACCCAAGGCTGAGCTTTGGAGATGTCAATTTTCTCATCATTAGAGATGCTCTCAAAGCTATCAGTGGATTAATACAGTTCACTTTTAATCTTCACAGTTCCATATATACCATGGCTATATGTAAACATGCGCTTGTGTGTGTGTATGTAATGTAGCACATGCCATACATCTCGTTTGCTTTAAGATTTAAAGGCAGAATTTGCTTTGTTGAAGTCTGAGGTCAATAAAACTAAGAACTAATGTTTTGCTTCAGTGCCATGACTTACTGCTGCTCCATGAAAGCCTGGTGGTTCACTTTAATCACAGTATGATGGTAAACTAATGGCATCTCTTAGCTGACTCTCAAGTCCTGCATTTCTCATCAGTTTTCGCTCTTAGTATAGCTCAGGCAGCACTCATAGTGTCAAAAAGAAGTAAATGCTTCAAGCAGACCAATTTATTTAGGGCACTTTGACTGTCTCATTCTAGCGTTATATGTATTAGTACTTAAATCAGTGCATTAGCTCTTAAGAAAAAGCAAGAGGAAGAACCAATGTGGAGTAGTTTTTGCCTGGATGCAGCCTAGAGAAAGCTGCCCTCCTTGGTAGGAAATGTTTAGTTTAATGCTTACATAAAACATACAGAGGACTTAAATGTTGGCTGGTTTGTGTTATGTCTGGAGTGTAACCTGTGCCATGACATGTTCAGCACCATGTTCATAGGTGGTGTAGCTTGAAGTAGAAACCCTGTTCTACTGACATTTATTAGCCTCTTGTTTTTACTCTGTAATACAATTAATGGATAAATAGTTTCCCTAATTTACAAAAGAGTTATACTAGGTTAAAGATCTTAATTATTTAAAACCCAGGATTTGAGAAAAATAATGTAGACTTATATGAATAAAGTTTAGAAAATTCTAAAATTCTGTGCAATAGAAGTGTGTCAGAAAATACCTGGAAATAGTGGAAATAAAACAGCATGGCTGTATACTTCTAAAATTGCTCTCCTAAGTTCTTAAAGGATTTAGGAAAAGAGCAATTATCAGGAATGCTTAGTAGGCAGACATGAAGCAAAATATGATAAATTCTGTGTCCAGTTAAGTCATGAAGTGTGCTAAATAATCATATGTGATCTTTGTTGGAGTTTGCTTGTTGTTCTGATAGCTCTGATTCTTCAGAGGTGTCAGAGGTTTTTGAGTAGTTAGGGTATACTTTCTACACTTACACAAAATATTCAAGTAGAATAGATGATCTTAACATTGTGGTGTTAGGATTCCATGACTCTGTGGCTGATTCAGTAAGTGGCTGTGGTCTCTAAGAGCTCTGATTTTTTTAAAAGTAATCCCATAACTTGTCTCAAAAATATTTTGAAGACAAACATCACAGTGACTCCAAATGTAAACAAAGCCTTCAGAGTGATTTCTGCTTTCTGTAGGAACATATTCAAACTTGTTTTTTCTTATTCCTTACTTTAAGAGATGATAAATTGGGAATAAATAGAGTACAGCTGATACCAAGAAGATTAATGAAATTTACGATACTTGTTTACTAAAACTAACTGATAAATTATGTGCAAAATTGTTCAGATGTGAGAGGAGAAAGTCAAAAAAATGGAAAATAGTTGGATAAGTATCTTTACTGTTTAAGAAAAAGAAATAAAACACTTTGGTGGTTGCTAAGTATAAGTTTAAATTGCTATGTCTCATGTATATGTTTATGCTACAGCTATTTGGGTTCTTCATTCACGTGTATCTTACTTTCTGAATATCACAGTTCACTAGATAATGCTGCCTTTAGATCACAATCTCTGTAAACCATTCCAATTTGACTTAGAATATGTTACTAAACATTTGATTTCTGAATACCTAAGTTAGGCACCATCAGCCTTAAAATATATTGTCATCCTTTGCTTACCCCTGCACACACTACCTTGTGAAAATCATGTGGCTTTTCACTGTGTTGAAGTAAAATAGTTTTCTTCCCGTAAAGAGTAAGGCAAAAGGAGAATGGATATAATCTGGAACTTACTTTTCTGTACTGAGAGTTTACACTAGGTGGCATGCAAGGAAAGCCAAAATCACAAACCTGTCTTAAAATCACTGAAGTTAAAATCTCAGACTTGTTTTGGGATATTTTTACCTTCTCTTTTGATCAGTTTTAAATGTCTTTACAGGTTGAAATGTCCTCTTGCTGGTACAAATAAAAGATTTCTTATTAATACCATCAAAAACACGTTGCCATCTCAAAAAGAACAAGACCAAGAGCGTGAGCAAAAGGAAGACAATAAGGAGTCTGAGCCAAACAAAAGCAGGAAAGAAGAAAAACCAAAGAAACGCAGAATTCACCCATACACACCCAGCTTTCAGTCCAGAAGGAGAGTCAGCTACTCTCCTCCAAGGCACCAAAGCAGGAACCAGCACACAAAGGATAAACATGAAAAGCGATCAAGCAAGCGATGAGAAGAGGAAAGCGACAAATATGTGTTGTTACAAGTCAGGAATGTCATTAAGTATAGGAAAGCAGGGGTGTCTCAGTTTTTCAGGAGGAGCTGATGTTCAAACTTGAGTTTTGAACCAAGTTGCCTGTGTGAGAAGTAACCTTGAGGTAGCTTTAGAAACTTTCCTTTGGGACCTTTAAGAGAAAAGCAAAGTACAGCATAAAACTTTCAGTTGTTTTAGAACAGACATTCCCTTTACTCCATTCCTCTCTCCCCTTCTGACTAAGCTTAGGGTCTTGGTGATGGAGCGTGGTATGTGTGTCACTGTCTAATACAAATCATTTAGTCATGTCACTCTTCTGGAAATAAATTTAAATTAAGCAGAATTCTATTTATTGCGTGAAGTTTGCAGAACTTCTTTGCTGCTAGCCAAAAAAGAAGTTTTGCTTATTTGGGTTAGAATGTAGAAGAAGAGAAAGCTGGTCAGTGCCTGGCCAAGCTTATGGATTTTGTATAAAATATAAGAGATTGCTTTCTTTAGTATAAAAAGAACAAATTTTAAATGGGCAATGCTGGTTTTGCTTTCCAGGAGGAACTGTCGGGAAATACTGATTTTGCTTGTTAATGTATATTCATAAACCTATCATAGGTAACAATAAACATTACCCCTAAAAAGCTGCAATTGCAATAATTGTCTCTGTTTAGACTTCCCTCTGTAAGGAAGTAGTTTTAACAGTCTGTTGTCACGGTGCTTTCAAAACAAACCCCGAAGACAAAATTTTCATGTTCTCTGTCTACAGCTAGAAAGTTTCCAAGTAAATATGTAATACTAGAAATGCAGAGGTGATGCTTAAACATTCAAACGCTCATTTTCCAAGCCTATGTGACAATTCTATAGTACAGTTTTTAAACTTGTGACTGTGATCACAAATAATACACACTGGCATATTCTATATCTCACTTCTGTTTGTGTTACAATAACAAATTTCTGTGTGAAATACTTCGTATTTTATTGTTCTCAGAAATATTTGTTTTCAGCATAGTTTTGCTTTTAAGTGTGTTGACAATAAAATCAAAAATGTTCATTGAAAGTGCCCTGTGGAATTAATGCTTTTAGTGTGTTTCTTAAGTGAGATGTGTCTCTCCTCCAAGGGACAGGAGGACCGGGGCTCCGTGGCCCTTCCGTGTTGAGTCAGAGCAAGAGTGCCACCTATAGGCATGTGAGCACCTCTCCTCTCTGCACTTACCTGACTCTCGGAGAGCTCGTATCAGCTGCGACTCGGGAGGGCCGCAGTGGAGGTCTGCTCTGGCTGGATTTTGGTGCATGAGCCGGGAATTGCTCTTCTGAGTAGTGGGAAGGTAGTTATACTGGCGTTGAGCCTTCTGGAGACTGCCAGGATGAGCATATCCAATGAAGTGGGATACTTTGACATTTCCCCAGAGGAGTTATGCACAGGTCCTCTATTTCCCTGCAAGACCCACAGCACTAAAATAGAACTCCCAGTCTTTCGGAAAATTTACAATTATTTAAGTGGGATCAATGAAAAAGTGGTATCTTTGGAGAATGTAAGGACTGTCTTCGGTTTAAATAAACAGATGATGTTTGCAGTCCTTATTTTGCTGATTGCTAGTTGTGTACTCCTTAATAATCCTTTCTGGAAGGACAGCAGCTATAGCACTGTCTGCATTCTGCTACAATGACAGTGCTGGATGGATGTGACTTTGAAGCAGAGAATTCATCTCACCATTGGTCAGGATTTGGACTGGAGATGCTCCACAGAACAAATTTTTGTGAATTCTAGCTGGTCTGGCTCATGCTGATATATGCTGTCCTGAGAGCTTTCAACTCTCAGGCCTTCGAATACCACTTTGGGTAAGGGCTGTTGTTGATGCTGTATTAATTTATGCCAGGCTTTCAGGTAGGGAAACTGATTAGAGCATGCTCTCAAAATTAGTCTGGATTGCTGATAATGCTTGCATACTGGAAATGCTCAACTAAGGATCTGACATGACCTGCACTGATAACTGGAGAAAGCTTGTTTTTTATCAGTGGTGGTGCTAGTGGAAGGTTCAGTTTTAATTCCACATTTTTCTGACTTAGACTATACCGGAGTTATCAATCCTGCATTGGTTAATTCCGTCTTTTAATGCTGTCTTTTGTAAGTGTACTTAATAAAAACAATATCCTCTGCTGCTCATTAACTGTTCTTAAGGCAACTCTTTATAGAATCACAGTAAACTTAGAAGGGAGCACAGCGATTACTTTTTTAATAAGAACTTGGGTGCACAAAGCCAGGTTTGTATTTTGTCTGCAGTTGCTCATATTGTTGCAGCACTAGCATCATGTTTAGAAGGCATCTTAAAGATAGGATTCAACCCTGGAAATTCAGACTTGGACATGACTTTTCCCAATGTGTTACTAACTGTTGTACACTTGTTACTTCTAAAAGTGCCTAGTCCTTAAATAAATACGTAAATAAATAGTATGTTCTTGGTCTCAGCTTCCCTAGTTACTCTCCTGGGAAGGGAATGCACCTTCCCTTAGTGTTGCTGCAGTGGTACTTCACAGGTGTTTCTTGTTAATCTGTGGGCTACCAGTGTTGTCTATGTTTAGTTTCAGTGCACATTATGTGGATAAAGTTTATTCAGGTAAGACTATTCTCTTGCCATAGCCAGAACAATGTTCTCATTAGACTTTATTATTATGTTGGATAGAAATCCTCCAAATGTTCATTTTCATCAATCTGGTACTGAATGTAGATCACAAAACAATGTGAAAGAGGAGGAAACATTTTATGTAGCCTTCGTGAAATGCTTTTGTTAGTTTTGACAGTCCGAGAGATAGTGACATGCAGTTCTTGCATTCATTGTATAGCCTCTTCTCTTTTGTAAATCCAATTTGAATTATTTACAATGAATCATGAACGTCCAAGAAAAACCCAACAGATTTCATCTATAACACAACTTAAAGGCAAAAACCCACCCTCTTTTTCAGACTGGATCAGTCTAAACCAGAAGTTTCTTGAGGTGCAGTTGAAGGAGTGTTCCTTAGTGATCATGAAATTTCTACAGAAAACTAGTTAACAAAGGAGATGTAAATGTTTGTAGATCAATGGAATAATGTAGCAGGAGGGGGTTGCTTTTCCTGCACAGAACTGGTTTGGGGTTTTTTTTTGTTGTGGCTGCAAGTTGATCACCAAGAAGCATGTTTCCTCTCCTGTCCCATCGAATAATAATAATCTCACTAATAATTATGTGCTTTCAGTTAATTAAGCTGGAACAACACAACAGCAGACTTGCTTGGATAAGTAGCAGGAAAACGTATCTGGATTTGGAGTAGGATTTTAGTCATTTTACCAGTGGAGTCACTGATCCACCAAATCTTTATTCATGTGAGTGATCTTTGCACTTGCAAGTAATCCTGTTGTAGCTCACCATCTATGAATGAAACTCCTGTCTGCCTTAATAGACACTTTGTTTTAGTGACTGTCAATAGGAAATAATCAAGAGTAAATGTTAAAGAGCACATAGCTTTGATTAAAAACCTTAAAAATTTTGCCTGCAGGAAGTGCTTACAGCAGCAATATGACACTCAATATCAATTGAGTGATATCTCAATACTAATTGTGTAAGTGCAGCCAAAGTCTGGTTTTGGGAAACATGAGTGGGCATTCTGATCTGCTTGAGACTCTGTCTTCTGAATTCTCCAGCTTTTCCTGGAAAGGAATTCACTGTGTCTTTTAAAGCACCGCACGAGGGATGAAAGTTGCCTAATGCTAGTCATTTAAAATTTCTCAAAAAAAAATGCCAGCAAGCAGCTAATCTATCAGGACCAGCAACAACTGACAGTTGCTGGTAATGAACTGTTTTTTAAGTGTAATAATAAGACTATTAAGAAAGGAGTGTAACACATGAAGGAAAACCAAGGCCCTACATGAGCTGTTACCTTGTCTTAATTCTGTATATTACATGCAAATATAGTTTTCTCTACCTACTGTATTAGCAGACACGGCTCCTCCAGGCAGTGCTGTGTGGTCAGTGCCTCTCTGAACCCCTCCATGCTGAGAAGGCACTTGCTAAGTCCCTGGAGAACAGTGTGTGTTTTATCTAGAAAAGTTTGAGTGTTACCCCCTTCTCTCTCCTAGTGTCCATTTACTAAGTTGGGGGATGCTCCAAGGAGAGGCGGGCGAAGTTTCCCATGCCTTGGCTCTCCACCTCCCTCCCTGAGGACTCCAGCAAGATGCTGTGTGTGGCATGGCTAATTGAAAGACCACCTTCATGTCAAGCACCTGAGTCAGTCTGGTTAAATAAATCTTTATGAGAAAGCATAGGCTCCTAGGGAAGTGACTGGTACTGTGTCAATGGGTAAACCCCTATCTGGTGTGAATCAGGGAAGTTCTGCTGCGCTGAGCTGCTGCACGCATCCTGCCTGCTGGAAGTGCTACAGACCTGCAGGTAGATGAACAGCTCCTTGACACATCTGCCTGGCAAAAGGACTGGGCATCAGCCCCACTGGGGGGGAATCCCTGAGGGTGGCTCTGGGTCTGCCTCATCAACAGGTCTCATTTAGACTTGGATCTCTGCGGGAAACTGCTTGCAACAAGAAAGGGACCAGGAAGGCACAGCTCTACCTTTCTGTAGCAGAACCTATTGCATCCTGCCCAGTAAGCTCCCAGGTGCCGAAGAAATTAGTTAAACTAGCAATAAAAGTCAACTGGAATGAATTTTATCTGAACTTCATTTTTCTTTGCCATCGAAAATGATTTCCCAGGCATCTATGCTCTTGGAAAGGAACAAGAGAGCCCCCACCGCACTCCCAGTACTTGAGATTCACTTCCAGCCTTCGCTGCTAACATTTTTCCCTTTTTTTCTCCTTTCTAGGTTGAGTTCTTTAATAGTTTCGTGTCTCTTTCAGTCTAGGCTCCAGCCTGGGAAAAACAAACCTGCTAGCCTGGCGAAAGCCAAACACACACGGCCCAATTACCAGCTTCCCCACTGTTCCTTTGGGCTGGCTGGTATTCTCCCTGCCTTTGTTTCGCTGCCTGCTCCCTGCCTCCGAGCAGCTTCCTTTGACTCCGCTCCATGCAGCCAGGCAGAACAAGATCCAGCAGGTAAACTGAGGAAGGGCTATTGTCTGGCTGCCCCTCCCCTGTGGATCGCCGCGGTTTATCTGCCAGCAGAGCTTCCCGCAGGCATACACCTCTGTGAAGAGCTGCTTTGCTTTGGAATTAGGGGAAAACACCTTGTTCTTTGCATCAGAAACACTCGTGCGTAGGGAGGGAGGCGTCGGTGTGTCTCAGTAACAGCAGACCAGGTATTGCGTATGGGGTGCTGGACACAAGGGAGCGTCGCTCCAGCTCTGTGTGGTGCTTGTCTGTCCTCCAGCCGGTGCCTCGGCTGGCACATGTCCTGACAGCCTTGGGAAGAGCCAGGGAGGATGGATGGCATTTTCTTCACAGCCATGTGTTCCCACAGCTCTCCTGGAGGAGGGAGTGTGTGGGAGCAGCGCAGCGAGGACCTGGCCTGGCTGCCAGGGGAAGGATGGTGCCCACTGTTACCTGTCAGTACCATTTGGGAGGTGGGCGATGGCAGGCCCTTGGGGTAGGTGCTCACCATGGCAGGGTCACAGCTCGTGCCTCTGCCATACTTCCCTGCTGCAGCTGCAGGGGTGTCCGCCTGGAGGGGATAGGAGGGCAAACTGTTCTCCAAATGTGCTGTGCCAGCTCAGATCCCCAGAAGAACTCTTGGGGTGACGAGGAGTGCCAGTCCTATGCCCATTTTTCAGGCTTGTCCCCCTGCCCAGCTACACCATCTTGCTGTGACCTGAGCTACCCTGAAGCCCAGGCTGTCCAGGTGATGAGGGCACAGCTAAGGTGCTGAGGACCAGCTCTCCACAGTTACATCAGTGTCATCCTTCAGCCCCAGGAATGCCGCCTCACATCTGCCTGGCTGCCGTACCTTAAACAGGGCAGCCCCAGGCAAGCTGCCTGTGCTGAGCCTGGCACCCTCCGCGGTGGGGCTTGCTGGTGGGTCCAAAGCTGTGCCAGGGTCACAAGCCTGAGGTTAGGTGGGTTTCTCCTACTGACTCAGCCGAGTAGTGTAAGGGTATGAGGTGTCAGCCACACAGCCGGCTGCTGGTGCCTGTCCTGGAGCACAGGATGCTTCGGAGCTGCAGTGGATGCCCCGAGGTAGAGTACCCCAAATGCGCAGCAGCTATGAGGCTGGTCTATGAGGTAACAACCGAAAATCAACTTTGAAGGGTGAGAACTGACTGGAAACAAAATATCTTCCCCATCTTTCATTAACACGACTGATAGAATAGACTTGCCCTACTCAAAGCATTAACAGTTCATGAAGGATTTTTGTGCGGGGAGGGAGTCAGCAAGGGGAGCACTGGGCAGAAGCTTAGAATTGTTAGAATGTATCTCCATCTCAGTGCTCAGTTTGTAAAACAAATTCTTCAGACAGGTGCTTGAATTCACGGGCTCTTCAGAGGGAATTTATCAGCCTTCAGGAATATACTGGTTAAGAAAAAAAAGCCTATTGCCATCAGCTGCAAGGAGGGAAAAGCTAATCATCTAAACTTTAAGGCGGGAGAGGTGCAGCTGTCAAAGCAATAAGGTAAATGAGTCTGAGGCTGAAATGGTTTTTGCAGCAGAACTCTGCTCTCTGCTAAATAGGGGAGATTGAACTATAGCACCATTCCACTATTCCCTGGTAATGCACCATTTTGGGGCTGACTGGGTGGTCTTAAGTCCATTGCCACAGTGGTTATATCGCTGATACCAATCAAGGCCCCGCAGCTGAGACCCTGAGTGACCTGCTTCAGCAGCTTTTTTCAAACCCCAATTCACTCATTTGTGTGGGATGCTTTTCTGCTACTTTATTTATGGGATTACATAAATGAGCCATTAAAAATGTAAATCTTCAGAACAGTTGAATAATACAGATTTAAACAATAAGCTCAGGGCGGTACAGTACAGAAACTTCCCCGAACCAGCAGTACTGCACCATCGTGGCTATGGCAACAATAGCGGGTTAAGGGAAAGAGAGAGCAAGGAGGAAAATAAAACGTCCCGGCATTGTTACAGTCACTGGCACCACAGAAAGATTAGGGATTTTTTTTTTTTTCCGGAGTATTAGAACAATAATGAAGATGTGTCATTATGCACCACAAAGGAGACCATGCCATCCTTCACATAGTGCAGGTGTCAAAACAATTGGGGCTGGCTACAGAATTGAGTTTAAGTGAAGTTTGTCCTACCTCACCACAAAGCATTTAACCCTTCCAGGGCCAAAGCCAACTACAGCTGTGCCATGGCTAGCACAGGCTCTTTTCCTCTCTCCTGTGCCATTAGGCATCTGGTCTGTGCATCCTTTTTCGTCAGCAGCAGCAACAGAGCTGTACACTGTGTACCTTACTGAGGAGGAGTTGGCTGCGGGTTTTACTTGGCTTTCTTTGTGCTTATATCATGGTAAAGTACCTGGTGAGGCAATAACACAGTGAAGAATTGTACTGAGGTTTAGTTAAATCCCACAGCAACCTTTTCTTTGCAAAGGATAAAAGCATGGAAGTAGCTTCTAAGCTCTGCTAAGTTCAAAATATCTGAGCTACAATAGCAGTCTACTGATTTTCCCTGTTCAGAGGTGTATTTTAGCTGTTACATAACAACCTTAAGGTGACAACTGTAGTGGAGAAGATGTGCACACCTTGAAAACAAGCTCTGGGACACACCAATGCTCTCCCTAGAACCAGATTACACCATATGTTGTGTTATTTCACTAAGTTTTTCCTATCATTTGGTTCTGGAATTGAGTAGGTATTTTATATATGTAAATTTGGGACAGTAAATTTGGAAATTTATATAAAAGGCATATTACCTCTCTATTTCAGAGGTCACCACTCCCTGAATTTTAATATTTCTTACCTAAAGGCAAATGTATACCTCTACCATCCTAATTCCTCCGCTGTAAGAAGAGCAAAGTTGCTGCCCAGTGAATCACAACTCACTTGCAAGAAGGACCATGATCCCACAAAATCAGAGCTGTGTTTATAGATCTGACCATGATGGAAACAACTGCATACAGATACAATATTTTGAATTGCTTGGGCTTGTAAAACTTATAAATGAAGCGCCTTGTGGGGAGAAAAAAGCAGTTAACTTCTTCTGCAAATAACATAAGTAGGCAAGGTGTGAAATGGCTTCCAAGGAAGTTTTCCACAACGATGGTTTTTCATGCATTACTGTATTTAACTGACATTTAAGACATTTTATTTCAGAACTATGGCACTTGTACTGGATTCCTTTTTTACATCTGTGCAAATCCATAAACGGAAGTTACTGTGAATTTATGCTGGTGCAAGTTTGAAGTGAAGCTGTTTCGTAGTCTCTTTTATCACTGAAGTTTAACATCCTTTGCTGATTTTTGCTACCTTTCCTTTCTGAAGGCTGTTTACAGTAGTTTATCAATATCATAAAGAGTTTTTAGCAATATTATAATATTCAGCATTCAACCTAGCATCACAGAAGAGGTGAAGTTGGAAGGCATCTCTGGAGGTCACCTGGTCCAAACCACCTGCTCAAGCAGGGCCACCTAAAGCTTGTTGACCAGGACCATGTCCAGAAGACTTCTGGATATCTCCAAGGAGTTAGGAGTATCTCCAAGGAGTTAGGAGTATCTCCAAGCATCACATTGTGATGATTTGTTACTGGTTCAGCTGCTGTGACTGATTTCACTGTATGTAGATAATGGACACCATAAAAGCATGCCAACTCCCTAATGCTTTTACCTGCTGCAATGGGAGAGGAAGAATTCCTGGGAATGGAAATGGGAAAATACTTTAAGAATATTATGATCATCAACTGTGCTAGCATAAAGAAGTTTATTTGACTAATGGTGGCTCTCCCAATGGGATTGTTTCTTTGGCTCAGGGGAAGAAAGAGATGAAATGGGAAATTTCCCATTTATTGGCAAAATAGAGAGGCCACAAGAGCACAGAATGTAGACAGCTCTGTGTTAATGAAGAAAGTCTTCCTCTGGGAAGGAAGATATGCATATGGGCCTTTTTGAGATCACTGGGTTGATCTCAGGGCAGAACTGGGGTTTTAGTATAGATAGATCTTGCTCTCAGTCAAAGTGGTGGTATTTCCAGGTGTTCCTGCCTCATTGGTGGTTACGGTATTGGTCTGTGCAGCCGTGGGTGCTAAGAGGGCAGGTCATGGACTGCAGCCCCATCCAGCCCACCCACCAGGTGGGTCGCACATCAGGAGAGGGACACATGTTGGGCAGCCTCTTCAGGAGTGCCCACGTTAGCTTTTCCACCTCAGTGCAGAAAGTGGGGGCCTGGAGGTGTGGTATAGAGGAAGGCTGACCTTGAGGAAGAGCTTCCATGGGTTAATGGGTCATGTGCATGTTCAGGCTTCTAGGATTCTGTGGACTGAGTGACATGGATCCAGGTCCTTGAGCATATCTAAAGAAGTAGCAATGGGCTACAATCCTGTTTTCTTCAGGGGAATAGCTGAATATTAATCTTAACCTTTTCAATCTGAAAGCAGGTAGTTCATGAAAAATACAGGCTTAAGAAGATCAGCCACTCCATTATCCTAATGTACATTATTTTCTTTGTTCTTCGTTCTGCATCAGCTCATTCATTTCTTTCTGAGAGGAGATGAAAGGCTGATTCTGCAATAAATGTGGCCGAAGAGATTTTTCCCAGTGGCCAGTGATCCTAATCCCCTTTCTGGTTCTTAGTGGTGTGACTTGGAACTGTGTGTGAGGTGGCACAGGGCACTGCCTTTCCTGGGACTTGGCTGGGTAAATACTGGCAGAGGTTGTTAGTAGTGGGCAACACCAGGCATTTCCATGGTCAAACAGCTCAGATAGGTCATGGCCGTGGTTGCACTCCAGCCTAGTTAAAGTGGATCCATGTGGCAGTATGTGACACGCCCACCAGTCTCACAGCTGTGAAGCCAGTCTGGAACAGGAAAGCAAAAGAAGCCAAATTCCAAATCAATTAACAACATGGCACTTGCAGGAAAAATCCCTCCTTGAACCACCACCTTTGGTTAATGATGTTTTTGAGTATTATGTCATTGCTTCAGTGTCTGTGTGAACGCAAGTAATTTTATTTCATTTCTAAAGTAGGTAGAAAGATAACTGCAGTCTTCATTGACTTTTCCTCTTTTTCTCACTGGGAAGCAGTGGAACCTGAAGGTAGTAGGGGGGTAGCAGGGTTGAGGAAGGTCTAGTGTACACAAATGCCAGGTTCACGAGGTGGAGTGTACAATGAATGAAAAGTTTCCCAGTACTTCATCAGTCTAAGTCAGACTGTAGCCCCTCTGGTGCCATCCCAGTGGTTTTCCTCTTTGTTCCCTCAGTCACCGGTGCTGAAGGAAGCTCTGAGGTCTTACCTAGTTTGGAACCTCTCTTATGATGCAGGAATGAAAAATTTGAATCTCACTGTGGGGGAGGGAGAGAAAGGGGGAGAGAGGGAAAAGGGGAGGGAGGGAGGGAAGGGAGGAGAGTAAGAGGGAAGGAAGGGAAGAGGGGAGGAGGGGGGGAGATTTTTTTTTTTTTAGCTTTTTTATCTGGTATGGCGTAAGGCAGCTTCTCTTCTTCATGCAGGATCTGATGCCAAGCTCGCTGTGCTGGTGTCACCAAGAGCACTCTCTTTTCTCCCACCCCATCTTGTTTTTTCTGCAGGCAGCTGCAAGGCGTTGCCAAAGGTCACCTGCACCAAAACACTTCGTGCTGCTGTCCTGGGTCAGGGAAGCTCATAAATATGAGCATGGTGAGGGAGAAAGGTCAGGGTGACTGTCTCCTCTAGTAAATATGTCAAGGAAAAGGAAAGCCAAATTTCACCTCTGGCTTTATAGAAGGGGAGCTTCCCTTATAGCTTTTCCACTGTGCCAGATTAGAAGTACTTTGGCTGATATATAAATGGAGCTGGAATTCTTCAGGGAATGCAGAGCCCTAGGTTGGAGAGATGTGTCAAGGTAATTTTGTGAGTGTCTCAAAGCTCTGCTGCAGGAGCAGGTAAGTCAGGAGAGGAGCTGGTGGAAGCATTAAACTTGTGTGTCTGTCCCAAGTTCCTTGAAGACCTCAGGGCAGCCCTGATTCACCCTGGCCTTGCTCCTTGGCAGTACCTCAGGCAGGGGTGCCCTTGCTGCCTGACTGGAATGGGAATGTCCTGTGCTTACCTGATAGCAGCGTGAAGGCTCACCAGGGCCAAAGACCACGAGACCTGCAGCTGCAGAGCTCCCCTGCATTCTCTGGGTGGAAAACTTGCTGCCAGGATCAATGAGGTCCTCACTTTTTAACTTGCTTCAGGTTATGAGTGCAAACCAATACAACAATTCCCTTTTGGGGGAATGAGGGGCAAAGAATGTCTCTCAGCCTCACCAGAATTGCTCGAGTGGGTCAGTCCTTTCCCTACACCCCTGAGGTCAGCAGAAAGCATGACTGTGAAGTAGCAGAAAATTGAACTCCCTGTGAAATCCATACATTGAAGGAGCCTCTCCAAAAGCTGCTGTTTTCCTCTCCATGTCTGCACCCAGTGCATCTCTCTCCAGTCCTCTGTTGGGACCCATTGCAGAAGGTGGCCGGGAGATGAGGTTGGTGGAGCTGTTGCCTCCCAGTTAAGCCAGGGTGAGGTGAAAGCTGGGATGCTTTGGAGTAGCAGCAGCTGTGGATAAAGAGCGGCCTGGGCGGGTGCATGCAAAGCACAGTATGCAGGGAGTAGTGGTGTCTGTCACAGTCTGGAAACACGGGAAGTTCTTGGAGCAACTAGTCCTTCTGCTGACCAGAAAAGAGACAGAAACCTTTTCTGCCTGAAGTCTGCAGTTCCTGTACAGATCTGAAGAAAATCTCCTACACCTGAGGTTTCTTTCTCCATCTCTATCATTGGTTTAGTAAAAAGCTTCAACCATACTGACATAAAATGCTTTCGTCATTTCTTTCTCCCTTCTTTTTTAACCTGTTTCCCCCCAAATGAAAGTGATAATTTGACACCCCAAATAAGGCTAGATTTTGCCCTCTCATAAACCACGAATGTAATTGCAGGAACAATGTCGACTATGACCACGTGGTTAAAAAAAGAAAAAAATCAAACAACCAAAAATAACCAGTGTGAATTCAAAGTGAAAATGAATGGAGTCTGTCTCATTCATAAATGTCATACGAGACTTTGGCTAAAAAGGCAAGCCTGTCATCCCAAGGCCAGCAGCTGTTGTTATGTTGAACAAAATGGATACAAATGGGTATTATTTTAAAGTGAAATGCTTAATCCCAGGCCTAACAAGCCCACTGTCCTCTCTGTAACCCTGTGTCATACAAGCCATGATCTCCAGTAGAGGGCTTGATTGCACAGGAAATAAAATTCCCTGGCTGTGCCCTACCAAACCGACAAACACCCTGGCAATGTTTGAGTTACTATGGCAATCACAAAATAGGAAGGCCTTTTCTTCTTTTCCCCATCTCTGCGTGCAGCCGCAGGCTGCTCCTGAATAGCTCACATCTGCAAAAAGTTTTAACACGGTACTCAGATAAAGAAAAGGATCCCAAAAATGGGCATTGACCCGTCTCAAAAAATGTTGCAAATTTTATATACAAGAATTGGGGAGCTGTGCCACTTTGCGCAGGTTATGTCATAATGTGAACAAAAAGGGATAAAAGCTGATGAAGGCTTTTGCTGTCAAATATGGAGAGAGGGGAAAAAGCAGAAGTAAATGACAGCTTTAATGCAGATGTAAGAAGAAAAGTCAAAGATGGGTGACAGAAAGTTGCTGGTCAATGAATAAGGGAAAAATTTCTAACACAAAAACCAGACAAAAGAGTAAAATACAATAAAAATCTCACTATAGAGAATACTGAGAAAAGTCCCAAAAGCACAGTGAGCAAAATCTTGGAGCTATCAAACCATGTGAAACGGACATGTGGTTCTTTAGAGTGGCCCATTTCAGGCATTAATAGCTCCCATTATAAAGGGGGAACCTGATCTCTGGCCTGGAAAGCTTTCAAGAAGCAGACTTTTTACAACAAAATTGAAAAGCAAAACAAAACTGAACCTTTCTGCCTTGCACAAATTAACTAGGATTTTAGTCTTTCTGGACAAATTTGGTCCTGCATAATGAACTGTTACACATTTTACCAGTTTTCCTTGGACAAATGCTTTCTGGTAATGAAGAATAATTACGTATTTAAATGGAGATTTGCTTTCTGGCAGATCTGGCAGATCCTGTGCTTTCTGGCAGTACACTTTCCACCATTAAAATATACTTATTTTTGATGACAGAAACTTACCTTTACCAACAAGCTGATTCCAAAACCTAATTTAGATGCCTGCATAGAGTATGTGAACGGGTGTTAAGTGCCTGATGGCCTTGCCAAGGTGTTTAATCCCAGTGAGGGGAAAGGTATGAATCCAGAGTTTAATGCACAGGTCTGCTGCTCTGAGCTAGCTTTGCCTCAGATGTCTGGACCTGTGAGGTAGGAGCTGGAAAGTGCCACCACCACCTTCATGTACGGGAGCTCCATCTCTCAAGAAGGTTCACTGAGAGTAAATTTATTCTTAATTTGTTCTTAATCTTAGGTTCGATTGACATATTATAGCTTCTGAAAGTATCATTGCTCTTTAAAAGCTCTTACTGACAACTCACATTAATCACTGGCTTCTGAGAAAGGCTTAATGTGAGGAAATGAATGAAAATGGCATAAACCGTTCACAAAAAAAGTCCAAAGGGCCAAAAGAAGCCCCAAATCCAGTAAAAGTGGGACTGCATTATACATTCATTGACTCTTGTTCTTTTGGGGGTGTTTTGGTATGAAAAGAAAGAGACAATGGAAGACAATAGAGGTACCTTATTAAAGTTCATTCAAGCAGCTATTTCAAATACTTTTAACGGCTTGTCACTGGGTCTTGCAAGTCTCCGAGAGTCTAAACACTCTGTCACATTTGTGTACTAACCACTTAAAGTGCTGCTAAAGCCTTTTGACCTGGACTGACTCTCCTTTATCTAGGTCAAAATGCAAGGCAAAGCCTTTGTGTTCCACGGCCTTCATTAAATTCATTGATTTGACCTGTATTTTAAAGACCAAAAGTCAAATGGAATGGGAAGTTAAAGTTCCCATACAAAATCTTCCACTGAGCACTTCACTGCCTCCTTGAACTATGTAACATACAGAAAAGGCCATCTCACGGCCATTTGAAGTGTGGGCTATAGCTGGAGTGGCAGTTTTGTCCAGTTTTTTCAAGAGCTTTGAAGGAATTCATCAGAGCTTTCCCTCTCTTAAATGAGGACAAAAAAAGTTGAAGTCCCACTGGCCATTTTTTCTTGCCCCAAGTCATCCGTTCAACAGGGCATAGCAAAGTTCAGGGGTAGATAAATAATATTAAAATCTCTTTAGCACACGGACAGGCAGGGATGAGGTTTGTTGCTTCACATTAGACTCTCGACATGCTCAGGATCAACCACGCTATTGGGGAAAAAGAAGGGATCAGTTTTTACTGTATCAAGAAATAAACCTTCTTCTGCATTTGGAGATCAAATTTTAAAACTAGTGTTTAGTCTGCCTGGAAACACTGCATAAAACTTAAGGCCTTTAGAGAATAAGCACAGGTTTAGGTCTCAATTTAGCCCTCAACATGGATTCAGACATCAAACAGCTGGAAACCTGGGGGTTTCATTCAGCCCTAGTAAGATGGACCCAGAGATGTTTCTGCATGCGGCTGACCCAGCTAATGTTGTGGGTCTGAGAAGGGGGGCACTGATTGTAAATGGGCAGGGGCAGTCCAGGTTGGCCAGAAAGGCAGGTCCTGCCCTGTGGAGATGGGGTCAAGAGCAGACACCAAGGGCCCTGGCTTGCCCCGGGATGCCATTGTGCAAGTCTGGATTGGACTGGTCACCTTGCTTGCCTGGCAGAAGTTCATGGCTTATTTACAACGGGAAGAGTGCAGTGAAATAAAAATAAATTACAAACATGAGAGTAAACTTTAGCCAAATGACAGGCCACACAGATCTTCAAAAACAACTTGTCTTGAGAAGGTCTGCAGTTTTATAATGTCAATAAAAGTTATCATGCAAGATCCAAGTATTTGGCAGAACTGTCCAGAAACAATTATTTTCATGACTGGCACTAGGAGTGAGATTCAGCTGCCTAGAGGTATTGGGTTACGTGACTGAAGGCTCGTCCCTGTGAACACAAAACAGAAGAGAGGAACAGTGATGACAGAGCAGACACCAGGCCCAAGGACTGGGGATAACAGCTCCTAACCGAGAGGGTCCCTGCTCACCTTAAAGGCTGAGGGGGTTGGTGCCTGTGGGGATGGGGGACTGAGTATGGGAAGAGGGGAAAGACAGCAAAAGGAATGAGCCAAGAGGTGTTAGACTGCGCTGTGTTTGGATTCCTACTCAGCCAGAGTTTGGCCATCCCACCCTTTCTCCTCTTTCCCTCCGAACATAGCTATCTCTTCGTGGTTCCCTTGGAGCAGAAATGCTCTCAGGAGCTTTGAAGAAGTTCAAATACTTTCTCAGGAGCTGCCAGCAGAATGCATCCAGCTCTGAGCTGATGCCGAACCAGGACAAACCAAGTGCTCTAATCCATAAAATGAATGGCCTCAGTAAACACAGCAGCTGATATGGGGATCACTGAGGAGTTTAAGTGTTCAAAAGAAAGTCCAGGAGCAGGTTAAATCCCCTTCATCTAGCAGTAGGTCTATAAAAGAGTAGGCTCTGCTTCTATTTCTAGGTTCACAGAGTTAATATATATCTCACCACCTCAAAGGTGAAAGGAAGAAGCAGAAACAACACATGGAAAGCCTTTGGTGTTGGCTAATGGCAGGACATCATCTTACAGAAAGGCTGGCTAGAAAAATTGAGATATAAACGAAGGTTTCTTTTGCTTTTGATTTGAATTCTGTAGTTCCCAGAGATCTTCCAAGGGCATGGTGTTCATTCAAAAGAAGCAATTTCAAACTTAAGGAAAAAACTCACCAAACTAGATCTAAAACAGCCCTTTGAGCCATTATTTTCTATTATTCCAATTTTATACAAAATCAAGATTCCAAAATCTCGAAGATGACTCCTGACCAGAGCTGGTTTGTTTGACGTTTTCTTGTTTGCAAAATTATCTGTAGAAGGATTTTGTTGCCTTAATTATTTCCCTATAGCATTCTGCTCAGCACTGGGCAGTCTCTGGTTTGTCTGCAGATTCCTAGTCTATTGCTTCATACATTTCTAAGATTTTTTTTTTATGTTTTGTGACTGGGTCATAACTGGTAACTTAGAGACACTTTTTTCTAATGTCCAATTGGGCAATTCCTGGAGCTTTGAAGATTTACCAGATGATCCCTCCTACTGTGACTCTTCATGGAGGAACATGTTTGCCAGACTCTGTGTCCATGAACATCCTGACAAACCATATTGCCCTCACATCTCTGGAAAGGAATGAGATGAAGAAGGAGTTGAATGCCACCAAAGAAGACTGATTATTTTGTATTTAGGAAAACATTTACAAAAAGCTGTTTGGAGTTGGCTGTAAACAGGGCCACTCTAAAACAGTGTTTCTATTAAAGGAGTATTGTTTCTGACCACCAGAGCAGAATGAAAGTAACTCCAGGACCACATTGAGAGATGTAAGAACCTTCTAGTCCATGGCATGTGCCCCTTTCCTGCCAGACCAAGGTGGTCCCTTTGCAGTGAAGACATTCTTTGGGCTCTGGGGAGAGCAAGAAGCTGTTGGGGAAGAAAACTGCAGACATGCCCTCATGGGACAGGGCAGAGGTCCCCTACTCATCTACTCGTTCTCTGTTGTGGGCAGTAGGAGCTGCTATGAGGGAGAGCACAGGATTTTTATCACTTGCTGTGGGAGCCCCCAGCCCCAGAGGTGATGGGAGGTGAGTGGGAGGTACCTGCCCAGACCCTAAATACCAGCTAAAGAGCCTGCTCTTTGCAGGTGTGTCTACTCCTACTGGGAACCTGCTGATACTATCCAGCTTTGCAGCCTCCCATGGACGTGATTTCCCAGTATTTACTGCCAGCCAGGCTCTGATCTGTGTCTGTTTTAAGTGGATCTCCATGAGCTTCCCTGAGCACTCTCTGGCACTGCATTAAGGGATTTACTGAACAGCAGTTCCAAGTTTGCCTTACCCATCACGTTTGTGGTTTGGTGAACTTCGTATGTAAACCCTCAGCCTCCTCTAAACTAAGGAGCCTCTTTGGTCTCTGCACATAAATTGGCTGCTTCACCCCAGAGTAATTTTCATTGCCTTTTTCTGTGTCTTCTGACTTTACTACATCCTTCTTGAGATGCAGAAACCTGAGCTGCACTCAATAGTCAATGTATGAGAGAAATATGATTTTCAATCTCTCTTCTTCCTAAAAAGAAAGTGAAAAAGAATACGAAATGAGATAAATGGAAACAACATTATGCTCTATATAGAGCATTATATTATGCCATGAACACCATTGTAATCTCACTAGCAGTGTCCTGTGGATAGCCTAGGTTCAAACAAGGTTCACAGTGGGAGAGATTTTGTCCATGTGACATCTGCTCTGGTGGCTGCAGCACACATAGGCTGCCTCCTGAGCCAGAGGCTGCTTAAAAATACGAGCCCAGGTAACATCCCCTGAGCCCAGGCCATGCATCTCCAAAGTACAGAAACATGGGTAAGCCTCACACTCCCCAGGCAGGATGTATAACTTATAGGCTAAGGTTTTTTTAGTCCATTTAAGTAACAATTTTGATGTGTCCTATTTATTTTACTACTTGCTGTGTTTACTTGGCAGATTGAAGCCTACGAACTGTGAAGATCACAGATAATTCAAATGATGGCTGTTTGAGGAGCAGAAAGGAAAAAATAAAGCGTTTAAGGCTCGTTTTGTTCTGATAAACTACAGTCAGCACCAGAGGCATGTTATGCTGATTCAGACATGTTGCAAGAGACTTTCCCTGCTCGAAGAACTTGCAATCAAAATGGGCAAGGGAGGAAAAAGGGGAACAGGACCAGTGAAGTGAAGGGTGATGCTACACGTGGGACCAGAGAGATGTAAAGCCTGGCTCTTTTATTGCAAGATTTATAGCCTTAGAAGAAAGATTTTTCACACAAGAAAAGTATCTTCAAACACTCCTACCTTTGTCCTCCCTGCTCCCCCCCAACCCAATCTCCTTGTCAAGACACCCCACAGCTCCTTAGGAATTTGTTTTCAGAAGTCACCTGGTGAGTAAACCACAGTTACTCCTGCTTTGTAGGAGGACACTGAAACAACTTACTTGAGCTGAAATCATAGCTCAGAGTGATAACTCCCTTCATCCAAAAGGGCAGTGCTGTCAGGTCTGATTCCTGGCTCAGTCCCAATCCCAGCACAGGCCAGTGCAGTGATGCAGGAGGGAGGTCGCTCTTGACCATGGCAGCCGACCCTCTGCAGGAATGCAAGGGTCACCTCTGAAACCACTCCGTGCTTCCCACGGAACCCAGCCTGGCACAAAGTACTCAGGACCAGAGTGGCCATGGTCACCTGGACAGCCACCAGTATCTCTGGGTTTGCTGGGGGCTTGTACTGGTGTTAGCAAATCAGACTTTTTGTCCTTGCAGACCTCTAGAGCTTTCTCTTTCTCCTTGTTCTCTCTTCTCTTTTTGGCCCCTCTCCAAATGCATATGGCTTTCACAAATTGTACTTTAAAAAAGTATAACCAGCTGTGTACAAGTACAGGCCATCCTCTGCAGTGGACCAACACACGCAGGAGGAGCTCACATTTTCAGCACAACTGCAAGGCAACAGCACTTGAATGTCAACATAAACACCTGAAATGGCTGGGTTTGTCTCCACTGCCGCCGTGGGAGTTCCTGTAGCTCCCACTCTCTTGTGTGCATCCTCCCAGGTCACCTGTGGCAGCTGGGATGACACCCAATCGATACAAAAGGAGCACAAAGCCCTGTTATTTCACCTTGTCACCTCAGCATTCAGCGGGGAGGGCACTCCCTGCAAAGCGCCCTGCTCGAGCCCCAACAGGTGGGAGCCCATGGCTTCCTGCGTTAAAGGGTTGAGGAGGGTTGTGTTAATCCTCTGCACGGCCACGTCATCTGACAGCCTTCTTTGCCGAGCTGTGGGCGAGCATACCAAAACCTAATGATGTGCTACCAACACCCATGGCAAAGACAAGGCCATTTAGAGCAGAGAGACAAGCTGAGTTAGCATGAAAGAAGAGGCATCAATCACCATTCCCCCAAGACAATGGCGATAATTTAATGGCTGTTTTTTAAGAAGAACTGACACTATACAAAGATTGAGGAGAAAGGTCTGATAGGCTTCACCTGCAGCTGAGAGCTATTTGTTCCCATTGTGCCAACCCAGAGTGAGGTTTGAAATGGCAATTTCTGCAGCTGGCATCATATGCATCAAGTCATGCACGCAGCTAAGGGTTCACTTTAAATCGCTAGATTTTCTGGCTCAGACTGTTATTATTCAAGCTTGAGTGACTTTACTAATGAACTAACTTTCTGTTGAATTTTAAGTTAAACTGCAGAGCTGCGTAGCTTGATTTTTCTTCTGTTAAAATCATTTTAGCTTTTGTGAAATTATTTCCCTTTATTAATTCTATAACACCTTTTCTATCAGGTTCACAAAGATCAAATTCAGACTCAGGACAAGAATTTGCAAACCTAATACATTTAGTTGAGTTGTATCCATGTACTAGAGACCTATACTTGACATTAATTTTTTTTTTAGAGGCATGAATCCTTGCAGACACCCTTACGTAGGGTGTAAGGTGACTCGACAGAATCTAACCAAATGTATCCGGACAGCTGAAGTCATCAAAGTAGATTAGCTCTGAAAGGTTACAAAAATAAGGCTGGAGGGATTTTCAAGGAGTCTTTCAGTTCAAACCATCACCATAAGACACGATCACCCCTACCTGTCAGATGGAGTATTCCGCAAGCTGTCTGGACAGCACACGCCTCTCCAGCACAGCTCCACTCCCTCACTATTCATGCTGCTAGAAAGTGTTCCCAGTGTCTTATGGGAACCTCTGCACTGCACCTCAGTATGTTACTTCTTGTCCTATACGGGCACCAAGAGCATTCTCCTCCTTCTTTGCTGCAGGTCTTGATATATTTGAAAAACATTATCAGAAAATCCCCGGCATACATTAGAGCCATTCCAGTTCTTTCACTGTGTATCACACTTCTGGACTTACTGTCATTCTTATTGTCCTCACTGGGCTCTCTATTTTGCCTGCACCTTCACAGGTGTGCAGGTCCCAGCCTGAGCCCTGGTGCAGCATGGATCACTGCTGAGCAGGGAGGAAGAGTTAGTCAGAGTCCAGCTCAGTCTGTAGCTCTCCTTGCTAGATATTTGAATAAACATTCCCTATTTTGCCAGAGACCTTCTCAGGATTCCAGCATAAACAACAAATTTGCTTTTGCAGTCTTTAAGGAAAATATGGTAAGGATACTGAAATGCCTTGAAACATACTTAGAAACCAGCAGGGATGAGGGTCTTGCAGTGAGAGACAACTGGACTCATCTATCCCAGAACTGTGTTTAGTTTATCTGATAGCTTTCAGTTTTATTTCAACTTGATTGAAATGAATCTTTCAATTTCCTCCAGCAGCTACGGCTTCTGTTCTGGTAACCCTTTGTAGTGATAGGTGCTGAAACATGTGCCAAGGTGATAACAAGGCTCTTTAACCGCAATGAATGATTTCTAAAGAAATTTCTGTTTTTTGCAGATGGTTTTTGGTTTGGGTTTTTTTTTGGTGGGTTTTTTTGGGTTTTTTTCCCATATTTTAGCTTCCATTTCTACTGTGCTCATCCAGACTCCTTAACACCCTCAGCATGAGCTTCATGAGCAAGACGGGCCAGAGCACAAGCTCAGTCAATCTGCCCTGTGGGCATCCTTCAGGGCTTATGAGTGTGACTCATGAGCCCAGCCTGCTGCTGCTCTCACTTGTGGTGCAGTGAACTCAATCCACCTGCACACCACAGCTACCCCGGACAGCAAGTGAGGATTTCGTGTGACACTGAAATGTGGAACAGGCAGCTTGGTGGTGAGCATGTCACACACACTGCAGAGGAGACAGCTCTAGGTCAGCAGTGGTATAGCTACAATTTAAAAGCTCTGCCTTTGCCTCAGACCTTTTGTCTTCTGCCTTGCCGGTATGAAGAGAAGGCAATTTTGGTTTTACATCTCGATTTCAGGCAGCAGTCAAAACATAGCTTGTGCACCAGGGCCTGCCCCATTCAGTTCTAGCACTGACTCCCTGTTCAGTTGCAAAGCTGGGTTGTATCTGCACTGAGAATGCTCCTGAAGAGACAGAAGCAACAATATCTGTGAGTTTGTCTGAGTGATGTTGAATGTCTGACTTGATCTTTCTAAGTCTTTCACTCTGAAACATTGCTGAGGGTGCTTGCAGGGGAGCATTCTATGGTGAAGTCTCACTGGGAAGAGCTGTTTTAAATATTCTTAAGAAGCTTCTTACGTGCTTCAAGGTTTAATGTGCATAATCTGAATACTTCAGGTCCTATTACCTCCCAGCTCCTAAGTGGATAGGAGTATGTGTGCAAATAGAAGTGTTAACCAGCTAGTTCTTCCAAGCAAGTCAAGACCACCCCTATGCAGTGTGCTCAACCTCTGAGACAGATATTCCCAACAGCCAGCATCCTTTCCTTCTACAGTGGAGGACAAGCAGGGATGTTGGAAGCCGCATGGAAAGTACTGATCTCTTCAGAGATGGTAATTCAAGGACTTGCAGTGCCACAAACTCTTCCAGCCACCTTCAGTGTGGACAGTGGCTGTGCATGCTGCCTTATGGTTCCTAGCTATGATTTTAAGGTGTTCCATCCTGAGTATTTGGTCTTTAGAACTACATAAATCTTGTCTCTCTTATAAATATTTGTCCTGTAAATTGTCCTAGGTTACTAGAGAGACCACTACCAGATCAAAAAAAAGAGCTAATGATCTCCTATCATTCTTCCATTGTTTCTTAGCTACTGAAATGTTAACAGGGACATTAGGAGCAGTTTGGGACTTCTAATTGTGCTGGAAATGGAAATTATCGCAATCTGCTTAGCATAGAGGACTGAGGACAAGCTCTTTGTGTAAGCTTTATAAAATCAAAGCTGAAGTGTGATTGTCGTAATGATGGGAAGGAACGATCCTTGAGATAACTCATGGCCGAGTCACTAATTCCTTGGAAGACAAAGCCCAGGTCTCTCTCTCGACTGTAGCAGGGGCCGGGTGGTATGTTTGAGCCACCTTGGTGGTGTACCCCAGGGCTTGCACTGGGAAGACTTGTTTGCTCACGTTCAATAACCATCCAGACAAGAGGGGGTAGCATGCTGCAGACCGAGGCCACCTAACTGCCTACAAAGACAGAAGCTTCACCTGGACTGGAGTAATGCTGGTAGAAATTAAAGACCCATCAGTTTCCCCCTTCCAGGGAAGGGTGCAGGTAAAGGGCAGAACCTTCACTGGTACGGTGGTGTCTTCACTAGAAGACGAAGGATCCCCAGCCATTTCTTCCAGCTTCATGCACTCCTGGGGTGTCATGACAATTTCTGTCTGAAAGTTTGCCCTTAGGAAATACTTTATGTCTTATGATTACAGTTATGCTTTATATCTTCCAATTAAGTGGACACGCCCTCAGCTGGCCCTCCATGAGGTTGCTGCACTTGCTCCGAAATGTTGCAATCTCTAACAATACACTGAAAAAGTGTGTGTAATCTGAAGTGTCCTTATTTTTATCAGAGTTTTAACTAAGCTTTCAAAGCAAAACAGGTGAAACCATGAGCAGATGGTGTGGAATCAAACAGCACTTGTACAAATATCTAAACTTTGGCCAAAGGAATAACAGTGGCACCAATATGGTTCATTTGAGCAAACACATGGAAATACTCAGCTTGGACAAATGCGTAGCAAATTATTTTAGCTTTTTCTAAGGAAGTTTATCAGATTTGGCAATCAATCATCTAAACTGACCAAGAATACAGTGTCTTTGAAATAAATGTCCATGCTTGTCGTCATTAACATCATTTAGATTTTAGACTTTTTCTAATTAAGAAAGGTTCCCACCAGCAACAGCAAAAATCCCCACCACCTCTTTCATTATCTCAGCTTTTCTTCCCTTTAATTACTATTGAGCTCCTGGCTGATTAAATTAGGTTTTTTAGGTCTTTTCTGAAATCTTAGGGAAATTATCTAAAAATCATGAAATCAATTCCCTTACGCTGTTTTAATCTTTTATGTTTTGGGCTCCAAGAGGGACGGGTGGACAAGTGCAGCCCCTCGGAAAAGTGTGCAGCACTAGACTGCTTGCCAGCCTTCTATTGCCTTTGTGGACCATCTGGGTCAATTTCCTTCCAACTAAATGAAATGCAAATAAAAATTCCAGCAGTTTTTCAGCTGCAGGCTGCCCAGCTGATTAGCATGACAGAGGCCGGGAGATGAGGCCTGACCCTGTGCACTTCCCCTCATCTCATTAAGTTGTAACTCTACCGTGGCTGCATTCATGGTGTTTATTGACGCTGAAAGGCGTCTTTATCCAAAACTAGCTAAATTCACATTCAGAGTTTTTCCATGAAGGCTTGCCTGCTACAGCATCCACATGAAAGTGAACCTATTGTAGGTTGGTGATGTGTCCTGCTGATTCCTTAACAATCTGAGCTTTCTCCAAAAATGTTAGATTCACAAGTTTAAGTTACAATTTAAAAAAAAACAAACCCAAAAAAAGCAAAAAAATGAGCTCCAAACATTTTAACAATTCTGTAGTTAAAAATGTAGAGAGTATAGACAAGTCTCATTCTGGTGGTGACAGTGTGTATAATAAACTCACACAGGAGGAGACAAACCAGCCAAAGTACAGTAGAGAGCAAGTGCCTGTATCATGTAGGACTGCACACAATGGGGTATTATACATATCCTCACATCCATCAGCAAGGAGAAGGATGTAAGATTCATGAAGGCAGCATCTTCAGCAATTTATAGTGCTGTGAGAGTCACAGCTGGACAATGGAGAGAAACACACCTTCCATCTGCCCAGTTTTTCATGTCCTGTCACAACTCTACATTAAAGAAAGTGGAACCAAAGTCTGGTGGAAATGAGCATAGTAATGACTATGATCCTTTCACCTTTCCCTTTAGAGCCATAACTAGCATCCCCGCTGAAGGACAGCAGTCACAGAGCCCAGACACTGCTGCTAAAGCTCCAGGGTGGACAGCTCTGGTGGGCAGTGCGTCTTCTCTGCTGTAAAGTTTGAGGGCCAGGGTGTAACTAAGGTAGGTGGACTGTTTCTAGAAGGCATGGAAAGAATAGAAACTACTACGGGCTTTTGGAAAGGACCAGCCAAATGTTCTTGCTCTGCCTACAATTTGAGTCTACAGGGAATGCATAGTAAAGACTAAAAACACTCTTACAGGGCTCCGAGAGTATGAGCACGGGTCAGGGAAGGTCCAGTCCTGACCCCAATGCACCTCTAGAGTCAAAGTCTCAGTTTGAGTGATTTCTACTTGTGGTAGCTGAGCTGGAAAAAGTGAGCAGTGGAATTTTCACTAGACAACAGCCAAGTCTCTCATGAGTTATTTTACGACTGCTGTGGAAAGGAGAGGATATGCTGGTTTTGGTTATGAAAACCAGCTTTTTCTGCTTCCTCTGTGGCAAGGCAGATACAGGTGAGCAAATGTAGGAGAGTCAGTCAGAGATCAACACTTTGGATGAAGTCGGAAGAAGAGGTTACAGGTCTGCGAGCATCTCATAGAGTGATTTATACCTGTTCAGGGCTAAAAGGCAGTGCATAAGGCAGACTGGCATCACGGGCTGTAAGGAAAAAAAAAAGGAAAATTCTTACATCATCTCTACTCCATTCAAAAGCCACATGGATCAGAGAATATTGAAAGGTGATCTCTGTTTGATTATCCCATGAAGAAGAAGTTCAATAGTAATTTGCCTATGGCTCCTCCCTAGAGTTTCTATCTCGTCAGCTAATGAGTTCATTTTGCTTCATACAGTCAGACCTGTACAAATGTTGTCTTGATCTGAGAAGTAACACCCAATGCTTGGGTAGGAAAATTAATTTTTTAAGTTCAGAGTACATTGATGTCTTCCCACTGAGCCACAAGCTGTTACGAACATCAAAATAACATTTTGGATCTTTTCTCACGATCCTACTGAAATTAGAAATGTTCTATTATTTTCCATAGGGTTTTGATTCTATTCTTTGATAGTTTGGCTTAGTTAATTGTTGCCACTATTCCACCACTCCACGTGAGGTGGTAGACACCAACTGAACAAACATCTCAGTGCTTGGCTTTCCTGCTGGTCCACGTAAGTGTTTGCAGGATAGATTAAAAACACTCAAATGTATTCTTGCTCAGATGTGTTGTACAAGCAGCTTCTTTGTTTAGGGGCGCGTAAACAAGGACTTTACCATACAGGCTTCTACTTGAAAGCCAAGAAGAGGAACACGTGGCAGAGCAGTGGGAGAATGATGTGTTTCAGCCACTCATGTTTCAGCTTTGCAGGATCCTGGAAACATCTCCTTTCTACATATCAGTTCAGTCTCATCAGTGACAGAACACAGCTAAGGCTTGCCTGAAATCAGGAGTTTAAACATGTTTAGTCAAACCAGTGAAAAGGCCTAATGAATGCCCTTGTTTGCTTTAAAGGCACATCCCATTTCAACAAAATTTAATGAGGAATTAATATCATTAAATCAAAACCAAAGCCTGAAGCTGTAGTGAGCGTGTCATCAGTGCACACAGCCTTGGTGAAAGTAGATGAGTTCAAACATTTTGGTGTTTTATTAGGAAAGTTTCATTAAATTCTGCTTTTCAGAAGTAAAAATAATTGGAAATGAGGCAGAGAACTGCCTTTTTATCTGCTCTGCACTGGTGCGGACTTTATTTGCTTCTGTGTTTTCATTTGAACTAACATAGTTCATTGTTGGTTTCATACCTCCTGAGCACAAGCTGGTGACTTTCCCATCAGTAGCTATGGCATGGTTTGTGCTTGATGAAGTTTGTTGTCGGACATGTCGACTTGGAAGTCAACCTAGGATGTTGCTGGCAGCCCATGAAGAGGGTTTTTAAATAATAGCAAGTTATGGTAACTGCTACCTGTAAAAGGAGCCCTATGACAGATGGGAGAGCACTCAGAACATCAAGGAGATGATGGTTCCATCCCAAGGAGGCTGGAGGAAAGGAGAGGAATGCTGTGTGTACTGGTTGGCATTTCATATTGAACTGTATCCAAATGCAGACCCAACATTTTAGAATTCCTTCTAAATACACATTTTAATAAAAACAAAAGGTATGGCTTAAGATCCTTGAAGGATTTTGCTTTGGCAATTCAGTACCTTTCCAATTAATGATTTATTTAACTTTAGTAAAGAGAAATCATTATAATAAAATGTTAGGTACTGATAAAACACATGTGCTACAGTAGCATCAAAACTGGAATAAAAATGTCAAGCCATTATATTTTGACCTTATCAAAATGGAATATTTCACAAAATCCATTATTCCATACTAAGGAATAATAAAGACAGGATAAACCACTGCAAGTTCTTCTAAATGAAAAATTTTCATGCTTGTTATCTTCCGTGGTTTTGACAAAGATGTTTATATGATAGAAAATTGTCTTCAGGGTTTTTCATCCAGGTTCAATTACCATTCAACAGAATGTAGGAGTTGGGGGTTGCTTCACTTGAGAAGGTGAAGGTAGTGATAGTTGTGCTTTTTTCTTTTATGTGTCATTTATTTGTTTATGAAACAAAAGCTAAATACAACTTTTTTTTTTTAGACAACAGCAGGGAAGAGAAAGGAAAGAGTAAAGAGAAGTGGAGAAAAACGTAAACTTGATTCAGAGGCTGAATGATAGTTGGAGACTGGACTTGTCCTGGAGATGAAAAACAGAGCAGCTACAAGCACACAGGTTTGTGTCCAAGGTAACAGAAAGGAGGGACCACGTGAAAAGGAGCAGACAGGGAAAAGATTGGGGACACAGAGCCAGGAAAAGAGCCCTGTGTGGGGAGTCTGTAATGGGACAGGAAGTCCTCACTTGGGTTACTTTTTGCCAGATCAGCACAGCAAATGGGACAGCAGCAAAAAAACAGTGAGCTTGATCATTTACCAGGTTTGGCAGATGCAGTGAATGTCTCTTGATTTCTGATTTTTCTCAGTCCTGGTTGTACAGTTCTGAGTTATATGAAGCTTTCAGCTTGAACTAAGAAACAGCCGTAACACCGTACTGTGTGTTGTCCAAATTGCAGAGGAGAGTCTGAAGAGGTGGCTGCTATTGGGTAGAAAACACCAGAAACAAAGAAGACAAGTTGAGATTTACTATTACGAACACATTACTCTCTTGGATCTGTAGCTCTCTATATTGCTTATCTTTGAAATGAGATGCAGAAGTGATGTCTACCCTTACTCTGAACTTGAAGAGGATCCTGAACCTGCAAAGACACTGTCTTGTTAGGAAAACTGAACTCCCCAGAATGTAAAGAAAGGAGTTTGCAGGTACAGACTTCACTGCAGTAGCACAGACCAAAAGGAATCCTACAACAAAAGACCTCAATGCCTCTCCAAATACAACTTAAAAAGAAAGGAAAACCTCAAAGTCAGTCTTTGAGGATTCTGGGGAAAAATGTCCAGCTTGGTGGGGGACACTGCAGAGTTAAACAGAGGAGCAGGTCAAGAGGCCCGCAGCAGGATGGGCACAGAGCAGGGTGCAGGCAATGGCCAGCAGCTGTAGCTCTGAGGTTCCATTGCCTTGCAAAGCTTTCACTGTAAACGCCCCATTGACGTTTCTTACATCTTGGTCTGAATCATGTGGGCTAATGTCCTCCTGCTTGGGGGCTGGTTTTGTTTCCTGCTGTGTTTTGAGGTCCACATCAATACAAACAAGTTTGTTTGCATCAGACCAAACATGCCCTGCCTGGGACTGAATCCAGGTTTCTTATTCCTCTGCATTCAGCTTTGGCAGCCGTAGGGCACCATTTGCACTGAATTGCAATTTAGCAGTTCGTGGGTCTGAAGTGCTTCTTTCTCCCTTGCTTTACAGGGAGAGCGCTCTGCAGGATGTGCCTGAGAGCCCAGGGTATCAAGCCAAGCTCAAAGCTCGTGGCATCTTTACCCACCCATCTGTACCTAGGCACAATGAAGGAGCAGAAATTCCATTTTGTGGTATGATGTTAATACTCTTCTGCCCTCATCTGACATCCTCATCCCATTATCTCCTTAGCACCCCAGTTCCTAGCTCAACCATTTCCCCCCCTTTTTTTCTCTTTTCAAGCCTCTTGTCAGCCATCCTCACAGGCCAGTGACAATGTTTCTGTCGCAGGCTTCTCCAGTGCTAAACACATGACCCCAGTATTGCATGAACCTATTTATTTTCTTAGCTTTTATGTAGGATCTGTACTAATAAATCAGGATCAATAACTTAGTCTTTGACGAAGCAATGACTGATGCATGTTCTTAACACCAGGTGCTCACATGTGGAAAGTCAGGCATGTGCAGGAGAGTTTTCAGCCTTGGGTAATGTAACTGCTGTGTGGTTGGAGTCACTGCTCAGGGGCAGAGTGTCACTCTGACAGGTGGCTGGGTTTTGGGATGGGGTCCTAGGGAAATGAGGTTGGCTGGAGCTCTTGCAGAGCTGCAGGTCACAGAGACAGGTCCCTTATGACTGTAGATGTGTCAGCTGGCCACTCTCTTCTCTCCCAGGCCTGAGCGCATCTATCTTTAATGAGGAAAGTCCACTCAAAGGACTGATGAAACCATGAACTCACTCAGTTAATCTCTTTGAAATTTTACCACCAAGTTTTGGCATCTGTCTCTTTCCAAAGACCAGGAACAAGGTCCCAAATGTCCCTCCATACCTATGTGTCTGAGACCAAGGCTCAAAATAAGTCAGGGGTTTTATCTCCTGTGTTGCCCACCATTCTTGGCCTACAGCCCCTCTATGGATGGCAATCCATAGAGAAAAGGCATGAACTGTCTTTTCCTGCAGAATGGCTGTTTTTGCTCTCCCAGCAGAGGCACCAGCAAAGGTGCTCTAGTCTGCATTCAGTTGCCAGCCAGAGCTTCCCGGTGACTTGTCACAGACAGCTGATATTTCCTCTCCAGCCTCCACGAGTTTTGTCCATCAGAGCAGCAGCCAGTGTTGTTTTATGATGTGTTGTAAAACTACCATGCTACCCTGAGTGTGCTCAGCGTGGCTGCCTCATTTATCACTGCTCAGCCTGCACACTGGGGCATCATCCATCACTGCCTCCTTAGAGCTGAGAGTCAGAACCTGATCTGCAGTGCTGGAGTCGTGTGAACACTCATCAGCAGGTCCCTTTGTCCTCAGGCTTTTTTTTTTTTTCCTGGAAATGTGACTTCTTCTTATATTTAGTTCCCAACCAAGACTCCCAAGAATAAAAACTCCAACTTCAAAATTCAATTGACTGTGCCTAATGGAGGGGATTTTAATGTGTAGCCTTTGACCCTTATCTATTATTGAAGGAAATAAAGCCTTTTTTTGTTCCATATTAGAAGTTAATGGCAAAAGAAAAATTTGGAGGTTTTAATTTTTTGATTCCAATAGTGACCTCCATGTCCATTGTGAAACCATGAATAATCACTGCTTGAGAAAGGCATTGCTATGAGCAATCTAGAAAGTGGACAAAAGCACCTTTGAGACATATGCAGAAAAGAAGTTCAGGAATATGTTTGTGTCTCGTTTTCCTCTTCCACCATAAAAAGATAATTATCTTTTTTTATTTATATTAATAATTTGCATTGCACTTATATCCTTATCACTCACAAGTTTATTTTATTCTAATGATACTAATAAAAAAGCCTGTAAAATATCAGCCAATGTAAAACCTATAAATTCAGAGCCTTGTCCTATTTCTAGTGCCATCAAAAGGTTAAACATACCATTGTTTCTATCAAGTCTGTGTAGTGAGGTGGGTGTATTGCACTGCATAAGATGAAAATGGGACTTTGGTTGTTTCTGGGCTCTAACACTGTTGTTCTTTAGTGCTTTCCTGCTTCTGGGTACGCAGTTCTCTAACGCATGAAGAGTTAACAAATGTGAGTCAGGCATCTTATTATCCTCTCTTTGGGATTTAGCCTCCTGTGCTGGCAGAAATGCTGCATTGTGCCCAGCTTGCAGGGAAATTGTCCTCCAGGAGAAGCCAAGGCATGTAACAGTGAGCATGTACTTTGCTTTACACTCTTCTTTTGGAGGTGAATCTTCATAAAAGTGACCTTCCAGGAGATAACCACAGCTGGGCAGGTAGAGGGGGACAGGCCATACACTGATTGTGGCTTCCTCTGTTCCAAGACTGATATGAGCATGGTGCAAGTCACATTCATGGCTGTCAGTGATGCCCCAGCAGAGAAAGATGGGCTTAGAGACCCAGATCCTTGTTTTCTTTTCAGCAAAGTGGTCAAAACAAGGACAATCATCAGGAGCAGAATAAACAGGATTTAGGTTTTAGATGTATTGTTTTTCTGTTGCAGCTCAGCTTTCAATCCACTCAGTAATTTACAAACAAAGTCACAGGCTCAGCATGGTGAATTTGGAAGGCCTGGCTATGGAGACAATGTACTTGTCCCCATGGATGGGTGACCTTTGTCTTCTGCAGCAATGCAGCACAGTAGGGGTGGATGTGTAGCCTGCAACACCTTCTACGTTCATTTTCAGATGAGGGGTTATCTTCTGAACAAGATTTGGAGCCAATGTGTCTGCTGTGCCTCTGCTTCGCTGCTTCTTGAGTGCCCAGTAGCTGCTTCAGGTCCTCATGGCCACATCTACAGGGTGTACCCACTTCATGTGCCTCTTGGGGCAGAGCTTCCCTTCTTGTTCTTTTCAAGAAGGTACCCAACTCACATGTTCTTAAACCATTCTGTCGACCAAGCCTGAGTATGAGATGAGGACATGGCCAGGGAGTTGTTACAAGATAATTGAATTATTGCTCCCTACAAAAACACTAATATAAACACGAAAATAAGCAAGATGTATCGCCTGATTTTAGCTCCTACCTTGAATTTAATCATACAGGTTGTATCCATTCTTGAAGGCCCCCTAAAGTTTGAGCACAGCTCAGCAGCTTCTGCTGCCACTGTTGGCACTTTTGGGATGTGAAGAGGGTGGCCGGGCAGTGCTCCCTGATTCAGAATGGGAAATAGAGGTTCATGAAGGTAAACCATGAAGTTGAAGGAGGATCAGTGACTGCTGAACATTTTTCCTCGTGCTGGTGTGAGGAACAGCACAAAACAAACTCCTTGGGCAGGGGACAGCAACAACAAACCCCTGGAAAGTATTGCAAGGAATAGGTATCCAAAAGCCATTGCAAGCAATGGCAGTTCCTCCACTGACTTCAAACCACATCTGACCAGGAACCTGAAGATGTGACAACATTTAAGAAATAAAGTTTAATTTGAGGCAAGGAAGCATAGATGCAGTAGTTTGTCCCCTGTAAGTCTCTCAGCACTGGTCCTGTTTGGGGGCTGAGAGGTGGACGCATGCCCAGAGCCATCCACCATGCCCAGCTGCCCAGGAGAGGATGTGAAGAAACAGAGGGGAACAGTGACAGAGCAGGTGTGGTATGTGGATGCAAGAAATAAAAAACAAACGGGATATGCATCATAAAATGGTGACATTTTCTAAATTTGCCATTAAAATAAAAGGTTAAATGAATGGGCTGGTTTTCTGGTTGTTGTCCTTTGTTATTTTTTAATTCTAATGAAATACATGCCTCTCTCTCCTGAGCTGTTCTGTGAGACGCTCCTGGGGACATTTTTCCATGACTAAGGGAGAATTTCTCTTGATTATTCCCTCATTTTTACCATAAAATTTTAAATATTATTATTTAATTCTTTATTATTCCCTCATTTGTACCACAACATTTTAAACAGTAAAAATATTTGTGGAAACTGGAGGCGGTGGAGCTCTTCCCCTTGCACACACTCATATCTTGGCTGCCTTCCCCCATCTCATGGGAGCTGCAGCAGAGATTACTTCCCCCATTTCTCACTTCCAAGCATAACAGAAGGGGCCACCGAAGGGACCTGTGTGAGAGGTGTTGGACTTGTACTGCTTTGCCCACATTGCCTGGGTTGAACAAGCCAATATAACCGGCTGAAATATGACCCAAACATAAAAGAAAGTATTCTTTTCCAAACAAAGTTTCCAAGCTGTGACAGAGATGGGACAGGACCTGTGATGCTTTCCAGGCAAAGAGCCCCCTGGCAGTAGCTTCTGGAGTGACCAGGGGTCTGCAGAATGAGCTGGTCTCATTTTGTGTTGTTTTGATCCCTGACAAATAACCTGAGCTAACAAACAGCTGAATTAAATTCTGCATGCTGGTAGGCTTAATGGAGGCCACAATGGCAATTTTCAGACTCAGGCTTGCTTCTCTGTGTGTGTGTTTGTAGTTTGGATAATTTATTTTTAATGTTTTACTGGCATATTTGTTATTTCTTTGGTTTTCAGAGTGGAAAACACTTGTCATGACTTCAGCTCTGTGTTAGCACCCTTCGCTGGGTGGTCAACTCACTTCTGGGCAGGTTTTACACGGGATTTTTTGTCATGTCAGCAAATTATTTTTGGCATCTAATTTAGATTGCAAACACATATCTCAAAGGAGCATTTCACCTACAGACAGGTCCTGAATAGACAGGCACAACACACACATTACTCTCATGCTCCTTTTTCCTATCACATGCAACCACAGCAGTAATTCCCTCAAGAAGATCTCCTTCCTTCAAAGGGAGATTTTTACTGTAAATCTAAATCTCATTGCTCTGTGAAGAAGCAGAGAAACCTTGCTGTACATGCAGCAGGAGCATGAACCTTCCTTCACTGCCTCAGCTCCAAAAAGGATGATGCAGTTTTAAGACCACCAGTGACAGGAAAAAACTTCCCTTCTGAAGGGAGAAGGAGTTTCCCTGATGTGAGGTTGATTATACTGCTGGAAAGGAAGGGATTTGATGAAATAAAAGACAGAGAGTGTCCACAGGACAGGTGAGATGGAAAATCATGGCAGGCACACTTCAGTCTGTTTTTCTTGGTGTAGAACATCTCATCAGTCAAAAGAGAACAAGTGGAAGTTTGGTTAAAATCTCTCAAGAAGAAGGGACAATTTGTGCAATTGCTGATCTTTTGCAGCTGGTGCTGAAGATTAGATCTAAATATTTATTCACCACCGAGAACAATTAGTCTACTGACATCCATTGAAATTTCTGAATTTATCTCCTCTTCTTTCCTGATTGCCAAGTTCCTATTCCCCAGCCTGTTCTCTATAGCCCGTTTAGCCTACTGCTTCTTTTTATGTGCCTGTGACCACGACAGTAGAGTCTCCTCACCTGTTTGGGGGTTTTGTTGGTTTGGTTTTGTTTGGTTTTTTCTAGCACTGCATCTGGGCAATGTGAAAAATTTGGAGAAGGCTCTGTCAACCATCTTAGTTTTGTCTTTTGGAGGAGATAATTGGAAGACTTCAGACTCAGACCTTTTCTCTCCCACTTCTGGATGAAAATCTATTAGAAGACTTGTTCTATTTACTGAGATGGTGATCTGAAGAGAAGAAAAGAGAGGCAAAAAGGGAAGATGCTGATGGGAAAAATTACAGACACTCTGAAGAAGAGGAGGGAGAGTAAGGACAGCATCCAAAGAAGGAGTGAAGTTGAAAAACTGGAGGGAAAACTTTACAGAGTAAAGGGGAATGGCTGTTTAAAATCTAATGGATCAGTCTGGTCTCTCAGGACAGGAACACGACACCCACACAGAGTTCTAATTAGTTTCTATACTGTGGGACAGAAGCAGAGTTAAAAGGCTCTGACCTCGTCTATACAAGCTGCAAGAGGTGTCAGAAAAACAATGATTCATTGTCAGATTTAATGATTCAAAAGTGGGAGTAGAGGGACTGCACACAGCTCACGCAGTGCGGCTCCACGGCTTCTGGAGAGTTTGTGCTCCAAAGAGTTGCAGCCTGCATCCATGAGAAAAGGCAGCAGCTGAGGCAGAGCCCTTCAGAGACAGAGCACCTGTGGGCTTCACCTGGGCACATGCATTTGGGTTAGGCATTTAGGGATCCTTTATAGCACCAGGTACACATTTCTGGTGGGATATTTTTATTTTTTTAACTTCAAGGATTTCTGCAACAAGTCAAATGAATCCCTCTGTGCAGGTACCTGTTTCCTCCCACTGACTACAAAGGGAGTCAGCAACGACCAGTTCTTAGGTAGACCCTCTCCTCTTAAAACAATGCATTCCCTGTATTGTCTGTAAAATGTGCAGTGGAAGGTAACACACTGAGGAGAATTTATGTGTACAACTACACTGAAAATAAAATTTGGATAACATTCTTTTGTTTCTTGTAGGGGAGAAAGAATATTTTGAATGGCTGATGATAAGCACTTATACAGCCATAAATTTATCCTTTCATGATCAAGTATTTCTCACAAACTGCAAGAGTTGAGGTTCAAGGGTGTGGCAAGCCTGTGGGATTCCAGAAGTCTGGGAAACCTAACTTGTGTTTTGGAGTATGCTGCCTTCCTACTGAACTTCACTGGCCTAAGGCCCCTATTTTGGGACAAACTTTTTCATATCAAAGCACCCAGCTTGGGGCTATCTTCCCAAAATATAAGACTGCTCTGCTTGGGATGATATGGTGGACAGTACTGCTGAAGCACAATGGAAGGAACCACCGTAGCCCATGATGGGAGGGACTGGCACATGAGGCTAAAGCCAAAAATTGAGCTCTTTCAAGAGAAACCTTGAGCCTCTTTGCTCATGCACATCCCCAGCAGTAGCTCAGCTGTGATTCTACACACCAGGTACACACGGACACAGGATAAAAGAGTCTTTGACACCACTCTCCAAAGGTGGGAGATGAAGATCTAACAGCAAAAGGGCATGAAGTCAGATTTGTGACGTTCACATTTTGAGTAGGAAACTTCCCAGGTCTGTTACTAATCCAGGACAGCCTATAACAACTACAAATCCAAACTTCGTTGAGTGTTAGTCACTATACTTAGCAAAACAAACAAGCTGAAGAAAGAAGTTCACAGGCTTTACTTGCATTTGAAATACAAAAAAATGCAATGCCATCACGTATGTTTATCATGTAGTGGTTTGGATATCCTTGATGCTGTTTTTGTTAGCCGGGCTTGTTTTGTGTCTCTAAAAAACAATCTGCTGTAAACGAGATGTACATGCAAATATAAGGAGGTCAACAAATGGCTCAGTTTCCAGGAAATTGTTTCTATATAGTTGCCACAATATGGTTGTGTATGGCTGTAAACACCCATCATACACACTTGATATGTCTATATATATATATATATACATATAAAATATACCAGTTCGTGTCCAGGCATGCAGACACAAACACAGGTAACCTAATATGGTCTGGATACTCTACTGTGTTCAAAAGGGGTGTTTAAGTCCTCAAAAATGTAATGAAAATAAGAAAATTATTTTGTCGGTTCAGAGTGCTCCTTTTCTCAGTCTACTGCCAGGACTGGCAAGTTAAAGGAATTAACATACCTTGGTGAGGTCTGCTTTACACAAGCTGAATAAGCATTTAAGAGAATCGTTTCACATTCATGTGTGATAAACACTTGAGGAACACGTATTAGTCAGCATCAAAGAAGGAACCGAGCTACTCAGTTCTGCAACTTTCAGGCTCTGCCACCATGTCACCAGCAGTGGCCAGGAAACGTTGGGGCAGGTAAGAAAACCTCCCTCTTTACTCACAACCCTTGCCACTCACCCTGTGCAACCTACCAGCCCTTGATCCAGAGCAGAACACCCTGCCCCATTTGCCATACTCCTCCTCTGGCAACACTCGCGGTGTGTTTCTGCATGTGGCTGTTCAGCAGCACTGCAAAAGCATCTAGGAAATGCCTTCTGTGTGTTGGGGAGCTCCACATGGGAGCTTGTTCTTCAGTGGCTTTACTGGCTCTAGTAGCTTCAGGTCTCTGGTATTCTCTTTTAAATGATAGAGAAAAACTGCTTTTTTCTGCCGGCTTCCTGTAGAACTTCACTAAGAAGTGGAAGAAAGATCTTTATCAGTGAATCTAATAGACCTTTATTTCTCTCTCTTCCACCACCGAATACACTAACCAGATGTCCATTCAGCAATAACTGCAACCACTGCAAGACCCTCCAAATCTGCCAGGAAGGGGACCAGAAGCCAACACTGAAACCAGTGTAGCCACAACCTCAAGTACCTGTGCTGCAGATCAATGTGGTTTGATGATAGCATCCACATTAATGTGATTAGAACCCAAAAAGAAGTACATCAGCTACAGGAAACTGTTCAAATGCTTCATATAAATAACAGCTATTATATAGTTTCTTACCATACAAGACAACAGAATTTCCCCTTGGATGTTCTCTGACGACCTCTAAAACTTCCAGATTTTAGAGGACTTGAAATACATACATAAAGGTGAGAAGTTTGGAGAAAGGAGAAGACAGCAATAAAAAAAGGCTGAGAAACAGGGTGGATTCTGAGGTTGAAGGATGGTATTTCTAACAATTTGGTATTTTAACAACATCTGCAGAACTAATATCCAACTCCTCTTTTGCAATTCCTTGTCTTCATAACTCTCAAAAAATTCTCTACCCTTCATGTACTTTTGTTCTACAAGGTGACCAGCAATTTGAAATGTAGCCTCACTGTAAAAGCAAAAGGTTATTTTAAATAGTTTGTTTTTACATATTCCTACTTTTCTTGTTATTTTTTCATTATTTATGTCCAGCTACTTTTTTGAAACCTCCTCCTCAGTGAAAGGTCAAATGAAGGAGGAGAAACAGAGCAACAAATTTTCTTCTCAGGAGATGAGTACAAGATTTCCTTATACACCAGCCCTGTTAGGAACCAATGAGACTGATGATCTAAATGGCAAATCTCTACCCTAGATATCTGCTGTGGAAAATGATCAATGGAAAAGAAAATAAAGGTCACAGAAACAAGCAGCTTTGATTTGGTCCTCCTGTGGCACAGGTTTCACTGGCAAGATAAGCTGTTGTTTTAATAGCTTGTGATGGAAAACAGATGAAACTGGATGAACCCCATGGAAATGTGACAGGGCTGGATCATAGAAACACAGAATGATTTAGGGTCAAAGGGACCTTAAAGATCATCTAATTCAAATCCCCCTCACCATGGGCAGAGGTGCCACTCACTAGACCAGGTCCTCAGGGCCCCATCCAGCCTGGCCTTGAGCACTTCCAGGAATGGGGCATCCACAACTTCTCTGGACAACCTGTTCCAGTGTCTCACTACCCTCTGAATTTCTCCCTAACAAATAATCTAAATCTCTCCACTTGCAGTTTAAACCCATTGCCCTTTGTGCTATCACTGTTTGTCCTTGTAAATAGTCTCTCCTTTTTTTTAAGCCCCCTCTAAAACCATTGCTAATAGGCTACAAAATGTATACAGTTATAAATTTCAGAGGAGTTAATTGAACAGACAAGAGCTAAAGGAAAACTCGCACAACAAAACCCTCTTTGGTTTAGACTTTATTTTGGAAAAACTGAAATGAAACACTAACATAGTTTATGTTCCTGGAATCCCTTGTATTGTGGATCACTGGAGGCCAGAAGGAAACCGTGGAAGACTCACTTTACACTTCTCATTTTCCCATAGACTTCCTAAGACTTCCACTACAGCCACTGCTGCAGAGAAGTTATGGTCGTAGATGGGCTTCTGGTCTGATGTGATGTGTCCTGTTCTCAGACTGGCTTTTATTTGTGTTTCTCATGGTATTTCGCAGACAGTGCAAAGTAAATTACTGAGATCATTATAAAATGTTTTAGTTTGGTTTTTCTGCAGATACTCAATCCTCGTGTTCTTCTCAGTGACTGCTTGCCTCCCCTGAAGTCTGGCTTTGAGGGTGACAAACGCTTCCAGCACTTGACCAAAGTCAGTGCACAAAACATACAAATACGCACTGCAGTTTTCAAACACTGAGCTTCATGTGAGCATAGAGTGACACAAACACTCCACAAGCATCATCTGCTGGTCCCAAATAGTTGCCAGCCCTCATCACTTTACCTTGGTGATCCATCAGCAGAACAGAGCTTGCTTCACCTCTCCTCTGAAATGCTGTGGAAATAAACACTGCCAAAACAGATGGTCACATAGGCCCTGTGGTGTCGATGCACAAGATAAACCCATGAGGAAACATTCATTCTGTACAGAGCAGAGTTTCAGTAAGGAACCAGAAATAACATAGTTTGGGTGTCTGCTCATGCAGTTAGTCCTGTACAACGGAGCAAGAGATCAGTGAGAAAAGTCCAGCAGCTACAAAAATCAATCTGGCTGATAAGGCAATGATTTAAAAAAAAAAACCCTATTTCTGGTTACTCAAACTGAAAATCATTCAGTGATCAAGTTAATGGAAGGGATTCACAGGTATCTCACAGGTTTGCTCCTGGGTGTGTTTGTTGAATGTAAGCACATTCTTTGGAGAATCCATCACATGGTGTGTGCCTTGTGGCTCAGAATTGGCTTTGATTTACATTTTGGTATTTGCCATTCAAAAATAATTACTCGGACTAGGCTGGGAATGTTACAGTCACTCACAAATCGTCAGCCCTGCTCACCTACTAAGGACATGGTCTCCTTGGAAATAGCGATTCCTTCCCATTCCAGCAGGATTTCATCCTCGCCTCCCCACAGCTCCCAAACTAATGCACCTCTCCATGCCTAACTTAGGGATTGATGGTGCCTGGCACCTCCTACCCTCAGACAGAAACGGCCACCACCGCGGAGAGTGAGGGTCTCATCACGCAAAGGCGATGATGGCTGGTCCCTCAAAATGAAGAGGGAGCTCTTTTCAGCCGATGTCGGCACAGCCGCCCCCAGGCAGCGGCGTTGTGACGCCTTGTCCCCTCGCAGGCAGCGGTGTCGTAGGTCACCCAGCCCCAGGGGGGAAGGCACGGCTCAGTCAGTGCTAGCGCTGTTGCCCTCTCTCTCCTTCATCCCTCGCAGAGATCCCTGACTGCCCTCACTAAGGGTTCCCTGGCTGATGCTCGCCCTAACGCGTCCCTCTCCCTATCCCCTTCTCCGGGGGCTGTGACATCGCGGGCAGGGCGCGGGGGGAGCAGTTACCGCCCGGCGATTCTCTCCGTCGGGAGCCCAAGCGCCGGCACTTCCCGCTGCCGCCGGGGACCCTGTCCCGGCAGGACCCCCGCGGGGCCGGGGCCGCCCC
>VZRS01007267.1:7111-27566 GCA_013398055.1 Ifrita kowaldi
GGGCAAGGGGTGGCACAGGGACAGGGGTGGCACAGGGTGACACAGGGTGACACAAGGACAGGGGTGCCAGAGGTGACAGATGAGTGACAAAGGGTACAGGTACGGCAAGGGGATTTCAGGGGGTCCAGGTGTGATAGAGAGGTACAGGGGTGACAGAAGGGTGCAGGTGTGACAGAGGGCACAGGGGTGACAGAGCACAGGCAGCAGAAGGTACAGGGGGGACAGAGGGGTGACAGGGAGTACAGGAGTGACACAGGGGTGACACAAGGGATCCAGGAGTGAGACAGGGTGACAGAGGGCACAGGGGTGACAGAGGGGTGGCAGAAGGTACAGGGGTGACAGAGGGGGGACAAAGAGGTGCAGATTTGACAGGGGTACAGATGTGACAGAGGGGTGGCAGAGGATACAGGTGTGACACAGGGTTCAGGTGTGACAGGTGTGACACAGGTACAGGTGTGACAGATGTGATACAGGGCTCAGGTTTGACAGACATGACCGAGGTACAGGTGTGACACAGGTACAGGTGTGACAGATGTGACACAGCCACAGATGTGACACAGCCACAGGTGTGACACAGGTACAGGTGTGACAGGTGTGACACAGGGAAAGTGTGACACAGGTACAGGTGTGACAGATGTGACACAGCCACAGGTGTGACACAGCCACAGGTGTGACAGATGTGACACAGGTACAGGTGTGACACAGGTACAGGTGTGACAGATGTGACACAGCCACAGGTGTGACACAGCCACAGGTGTGACAGATGTGACACAGGTACAGGTGTGACAGATATGACACAGGTACAGGTGTGACACAGCCACAGGTGTGACAGGTATAGGTGTGACAGGAGTGCAGCCACCAGGGCCGAGCTGCAGGAGCCCAGCTCCTGCTGTCCCACACCGTCCCCTCAGCCACCCCAGAGCCCCTCTGAGCCCTCCCACCGCAGCAGCAGGAGCCCAGCCCAGGATTTGGGATAAGGCCCAACCTCCCCAGGCTGGGGAGCCTTGGAAGGGCACATGAGCCTGGGACACCCCTGCCACCACGGCCACCAGGGCCAGCCTGGGGGCTGCACACATCAGACACATTTTGGGGCGTTTGGGTGCTCAGCCTGACAGGTTTTGGGGTGTGAGGCTCGGAGCAGGTGCCACAAACCAGGGACCATCAGCAGCAATTCCCGACAGCCTCAGCACCGGGAATTCCCAGCTCCAGCAGATCCTGACACAAAGGACACCATCAGGCCCTGCAAGGACTCGAGCTGCTCTGGGGGACTTTCTTCTTTTCCCTGGGTTTGGAGGGAGGAATTGCATTAATCCTGCCAGATCTCTCAGGGACGAAGGGAAGAGAACCCCAAATCTGGGGGACAAGAAGAAGTCTGGGGGTGAGGACACCAGAAAATTCCCGAATCCCAGAGCGGTCTGGGTTGGAAGGGACCCCAAAGATCATCTTGCTCCCGCTGGAGCAGGTGCATTCCACACCCTGGGGACAGGGCAGGATCACAGCTGGACACCCCAAAGGAGAACAGGGCAGCTCCTGCCGTGCTTCCCATTTCACCTCCCAGCCTGCAGACCCCAGCTCGCCCTTCCCGATCCAACAGGCTCATCCCAGCCTGCTCCTTCCCGCTCCTGCTCCCTGCTCAGCAGGGCTTTATTCCTCACCTGTCAAGGCAATCTGGGCCCAGGGTGCCCCGACAGAGCCGTGGGAGCAGCTGACAGAGCTGTAAATGTGTGATTTTATTAATCTGCCTCAAACAGCTCCTCCGCTCCCGCTGCTCTGCCTGGCACAGCCCTGCAGGGCCCTTTCCCTTGGAATTCTTCCTGCTGGATTCACATCCAACAGGTTGGGGAGCAAAGGAAACCCAGCTCAGGATTCACCAGGCCGTGGGATCAATGTGAAGGCACTTCAAGCAAGCTGGCTCATAAATAAAACCCCAAAAAAATCCATTTTTAAAGCCGGGAGGGTGAACAGTAATGCAGGTTTTTCTAAGAGCAGGTCAAGTCAAGGTTACTTGAAGTGCTGAGTTAATGGGCTCATAAATACCATCATTAGATCCCATTCCACAGCTTGGAAACTCACAGGAATTATCCTCCTGATGAAATTGAATTCTGTTTATTTGTGCCCAGCCCCGGCCGTGACCAAAACCACTCAGAATGCTCGGAAAATGAAATATTCAGCTGTGAGAGACTCCCAGAGACCTGGCTGCAAGTCTCTCTGCCCTATTACCAATAATTAAAACCGTTTTTTTCACAGGCAGAAGGGGGAAAAGGGGTTTGAGCTCTGTTTTCCTGCTGAATCACATCAGCATGGGTGAAGATGAGATAGGAGCGCCAGGTTTTTTTCCCCCTACGGGCAAAAATTATTGAGAACTGACTCATCTGAATTTAATTACCGGGCCAGCTCCAAGAGATGAAATTCCAAACAAGACTTCTCTGCAAAGATCCCTTCAGGAATGCTCAACGAGGTGCCCTGGAACAGGCTGGGGGGCATGGCTGGCTCCCGTGGATGTGGAATTCAGGGATTTGGAATCCCGTGGATGTGGAATTCAGGGATGCACCCCAAAAAGCAGGAACGGCTTCTCCCAGGGGGGGAATTCCTGCACGTGCTGGGCTCACTGAGGGGGCTGCCAGGGGATCCCAACAAGGGCTGAGGCGCTGGGAGGAAAGGGAGAGTCAGGGATGCAGCACAGGGACACCTGGAGGGGGAGCAGGGGTGCGAATCCATCATTATTCCCTCCGACAATCCCCCAAGTGACACCTGTGAAACTCAGCACCCTTAAACCCGGCTTTAATCCCAGTTTTAAGGACTGTGCGTGCACTACAGGCTCAGCTCGAAGCCAGGCTTTCACTCCCTACAATTGGCATTTTTAAAGTTTTTTCCCTGCTGTATTTACGAAGAGTTTATTAATTTTATTTTATCTTTTTTTCCCCAGCAGGTTCCCTCTGCCAGGCTTTGTTTTATTTTTGATATGACAAGACACAGCTCTGCTCTGGCAACACCTCCAGGCTGAATAATGTTTCTTAACCAGCTCCATCCATCTTCCCAGCCAGCACAGCTCAGTGATCCTCACTGCAACACAAACCAGCAGTGCCCTAAAATATTAATGAATTCTAATAAAACCAGGCTGGGCTTTTTTTTCATCAAAGAGCAACATCTAATTTTCCAAGGGGGCCAGGGAATGGTAAACAATTGGTACGTGGTAAATGGCAACTTCCCTCCCATCAATACATCCTAAACGCTCCAGTCCCGTTCCCCCAGAATTGCCAGCGAGGATAAATCACTCCAATAAATGGGATTTGCAACGGGATCCTCACAAATAATCAAGATATAACTCGCTGCTGATTATCCCAGGCAACACCTGATTGTTTCAAATGCTTCGTTCTTCCCTTCCAGGGGGAAGTTGGGTTTGAAACCAACACCCAGGACCTTCCACTTGCTGCCAGCCAGGACTTTTAACCATTTGCAGCTGAGGGCAGTTTCACCCTGTCCTTTGCTATAAAACCAACATCAGGAACACATCGAATTCCCTCTGCAGGTCCTTATTTCTCCTGCCTTCAGAGCACTGGGGTAGCTCCTGAACACTGGAAATACTGGGCTTTATCCCAAATAAAGGCAGTATTTCTGAGAGCATTTCCCAGGCAGCCCCTGGGATGAGAGGGGGGTTGGAATTCTGTCTCCTGTCCCAGGGACACACAGATCTGGTGAAACATTTCCAGAAGTTCCTCACCAGCAACGGGTTTAGCAATAACCAGAGAATTTAACAAAACCAAGGCTCGAGTGTGGCAGGGTTTGAGGAGTTCTCAGAGGTGATTTTGCTTGGGATTATTTTTAGTTCTTTCTTTCTTCTCCCACCCAGCCACAGCACAGACTCTCACTGCACAGAACAGGATCTAAAGCAATGCTCACTGCAGAGTTCACCAAGCAAATCCCACGTTTCAGAAGGGAGCCACTGGGAATAACTGGGAATTTCCCCTCTTTCAGGCACAAACCACTCACTCTGCCCACCCTGAGAAGTTTGGCTCTGCCCACAGAGACCACGAGCACCATCCCAAGCGTCCTACAAGGAATCCACGCCAGCAGGAACCTACCAGAGCGAGGATCCCTCCGTCCCAGCGACTTCCAGAACGTCGTATCCATCCTCCAGCTGAAAATCCATGAAAACCAGGGCAATGGTGTCCCCAGGCTCGGCCAGGATGGTCCAGGTGCAGTCTGCATTGTTGCCATACTCCAGGGGGAAGTGGGGGCTGGAGATGATCCCGCTCTGGCCCCGCAGGGTCCCTCCGCAGGCGTCGTCAGCTGCAACACAACGCGAGGGGTGAGCCCTGAGCTGCCCAAAGATCGAGCCCAAATTCAGAGCCCAAATTCAGAGCAAAATTCAGAGCCAAATTCAGAGCCAAACCCCCCCTGCTCTGGTCACGGGGGGTTCACTGCCCGCTCCTAAGGATGAAGATGTTGAGGGATGCAAAATCCATCAGGATCAGCCAGGGAGGGGCTCCTGGCAAGTGTTGGCTCGATTTGAAACAGCCCCAGTGCCAGAGCTGCTCCCACCTCTCCCCTGAGGAGCCCGTTCCCAGCACATCTCCCTGGCAGACACGATTTCCTCACTTGTTCTTGCCCAAATTTCCTGTTCCACCACAGAATCCCAGGATCAGTGAGGCTGGAAAAGCTCTTCACATGACAAACTCTTTCTTCCACCACAAACCCTCCCTTCAAACAGCCCTTCCTGAGATTCTGATGCCTTTTCCTGGTCTTAAAATCAAGAGTCCAACCCAGTCCCCACCTTGTCCCCAGCCCAGAGCACTGAGTGCCACATCCAGGCCTTCCCTGGACACCTCCAGGGATGTGACTCCACCATTCCAATGCCTGATCACCCTTTCCATGAGAGGAAATTCCTCCTGATGTCCCTTCTTCCTGATTAGGATCCTCTGAGGTTTTTCCTGGAACTTTCCTCCCATCCATGCCCAGCAAGGAGGAGGAAAATCCCAGGAAATCAGTGGCTGAGAGGGATTTCAGACACCTGAACACTCTCCCTTCACAGCAGGGAAAGGTTGATTCCCAGCTCACACAGATCCCAGCACCTTCCTGAGCCACAGAAACATTCCCAAGGATTGGGACAACGGGAGTTGGGAGTAAAAACACCACATTTAACAGAAACCTGATGGAAAAGGAGTGAAGCATCCCATACTCCCGCCTCACATGTCTGTGCTTGCTGAGATTTCTTAAGGAAATGATTGTGGCTGCCAAGACCAGAGAGCTGGAAACTTAACCCCTCGTTCAGCAACGCAGCAGTGACAGCTCCTGGGCTGCATCTCCTGCTTCCCACAGGAGCTTCCCTGGATTTTCTGAGCAGGAGCTGGCAGAGCAATAAAAGGAGGATCTAAAAGGAATGCTAGAGAGGTGGAGGAAAGCAGGAATTAATTCCTGCTTGGGGGGCAGCTCCCTGCTTTTATTGGGAACGTGGCTGAGCAAGGCCTGGTAACTCCACCAGGAGTGCAGGAGCAGCATTCCAGATGCTCCAGTCGAGGAGCTCGGGGCTTTACGTGACAAACTCTTCCTCCCACCACAAACCATCCTTTCAAACAGCCCTTCCTGAGATTCTGATGCCTTTTCCTGGCCTTAAAATCAAGAGGCAAACACGGTTAGAAGGGAAAAAGGGATTTTACCTCGGTATTTATTTTAAGGATCTTTAGGTGCACCACGTCCAGGTCGAATGCACCTCCATGCACACCCCAATGCACACCCACAATCGATCTGGTATCACATTATAGGTGTCACTAATTAGCATCTCTATCAAAGATTCCCCAGTGAGAGGCTCCAGTGAGCCCCCCTTCCCCAAGGAACCTTCCCGTGGCTGGTTCTATCTCAGTTTACAGAATGTGTTCTGGAGAGGCCCTTGGGCTCTGGGGCACTCTGATCCTTAACTACAAAGCTTCTGAAATGTTTGGTCTCCAGGCTTGGCAAACAAGGCCAGGAATGTCGGCAAAAAGCACTGAGAATACAGAAGTTGTAAAAAGGGGATAAAAAAAGGCAAAAAATCATCCTGGCATCAATTCCCCGCAGCTGGGAACACGTGTTGGGCACAGCAGGGCACGGGCACGGATGGCAAGGGCAGGACCCCTCCACGGGGCTGCTCCGGAGCACCCTCAGCCCCCAGCCCTTGGCAGAGCCGGTGCCCTGTGCCAGCAGCAGCAGCTGCAGAGCAGAGCTGCACCTCTGCCTGATGGAACCTGGAGCACAAAGCCCGAGGCCGGCGTGTGCCAGCGGGAGGGACACGCTCCCGTGCCGCAGGGCAATGCCACCAGCAGCACCCCGGGCACAGCTGGCACCGTGTCACCCCCTGCCAGCCCCAGCTGGCACCTCCAGCACAGATCAGGCCCTTTGCCAGCGCTTCCCCCAGCCCTGGAAGTGCCCAAGGCCGGGCTGGACAGGGTTTGGAGCAGCCTGGGGTAGTGGGAGTTCTCTTTAAGGTCCCTTCCAACCCACACCGTGCTGGCATTCTGTGCCCAGCCAGGGGTGGCACACGCTGGGAATCACAGAGCTCCCAGCAAGGGCGAAAAATACCATTAAAAAGCCAGCCATGGAAACCCCTGGGCCATGCCAGCAGCCCAAATGAGGGCTGGGAAAGGCCACCAACATCCCGACTCAGTGCTCTGCTCCCTGTCACAGTCACCTGTCTCCCAGGGAAGCTGGGGCTGCCCCTGGATCCCTGGGAGTGTCCCAGGCCAGGCTGAACCGTCCTTGGAGCAACCTGGGATAGGGGAAGGTGTCCCTGCCCACGGGATGGGATGATCCTTAAGCTCCCTCCCAACCCAGCCCATTCCATGATCCTAAATGCTGCCCTGTCAGTGAATTAAAGTTACTGCCAGACACCGAGGATTTGTGCTCCAATCACAAATAAATTCAGGCTGCAAGATCTATCATTTAGGCCCCAAAATTTCCTTCAGATTTGGATGCATCTTGCACAAGACACCCAATGGGACCTCCAAAGGTCCATGGAAAACTCCAAACCACCTCCTTGGGCTGGAAGGAACAGGAGGGGATGGAGAACAGGCTGAAGAATTTTTTGCATTAGAATTCTTAAACAAGGGACAACTCTGCTTTTATGCAAACTCACAGGAGCTGAGGAGCCAGCCCAAGGCACCATGGTTTGGCTTTTTTATTACCATTATATTTATTAGCAAGAAGGCAGTTGTTAATTTCAATTCCTGGCCAATTTTTTCGCTGCACAAGGTATTTCACGGGGAATACATTCCCTTCCCATCCCCCTCTGAACACACACTCCCTCCGCTTGGAGAGGCTGGTATTGCTCAAACACATCCTACAGTCTCCCAAAATCTTCCTGAGCAGCTCTCCAATCATCCTGGGCCCAGCCTCAGCAGCTGCTGGAGTTGTAGTCAGGCAGAGCACTTCTAATGAGGTGATGCAGATCTGATACACCCAAAACGGAGTTCCACAAATGTTCCCAACTTTTCCTCTGGCTTCACTGAGTTTTAACTCTGCCGCCCACCAGAACCACAAACCCACCAGTTCTGCTTCAATCCACCAAACGATCCAGGAAAAGACTTTTCCCTGCGTGTTTTCCCAACAGGTTGGGGTGTTTTGGGATCGTTTTCCAGTGCTCCAAAGGCTCTGCTTGGTTGGAGGTTCACTGGCACAGGCGAGGGCTGTTAACAGGAGGCAGCATCCCGAGCCTGCTGGGAATTCTGCCCCCAGCATTCCAACTGCCAGGATAAAAATACAGCTCGGCTTGCGGGGGCTCAGCCTAAGCCCCGTTTAGGCTCAGAACTTGGCCTCACTTCACTCCTGAGAGCAGAAGAATTGGGCAGGAAGTGTGTAAAACACACGGGATGCAACGAGGAGAGCGCTCCAGGGATTTCTGAGACGGGGATGGGATCTTTCTAGGGATGGGATAATCACAGAATCACCAGGTTGGAAGAGACCTTCAAGATCATCGAGTCCAACCCATGTCCCAACACCTCAACTAAACTAAACCACGGCACCGAGTGCCATAAACCTCAGCTTAGACCAGGCTTCACAGCCAGTCAGGAATTCCAGTTCTGGAGGCAAATTCCCAAATTCCACAGCCAAACCCCTGCCCCAGGTGCTGTTCTGCTCCACACAGCCCAGGTGCCATCCCTGGACAGATCCCAGCACTCCCAGCGCTCCTGCCAGGCCAGCAGGGACCAAACCCAGCACACGGAGCCTGAACTGAGGGATCCGGGCTGAAAGGATCCATTCTGATCCAGCTGAAAGGATCCATTCTGATCCAGCTGTGCTCCCCAAACTGCTGCTGAGGTGCAGCTCTGCACACACATCCCCCTGAGCCACTCCTGATCCTGCTGGAATTCCCTGCTCCTCTCCCTTCCCGCTGGGTTTGTGCTCGTCCTTCACAAGAGGACTTTGTATTCCCAGGTTTGTGATTCCAGAGAATCACCCAGAGTTGGGAATGCAGAGAACTCCTGTGCAGGAGGAATGATGAAGGTGAGCCCAGCATTCCAACATCCTCCTGTCCCAGCAAATCCTCCCAAACTCCCCAGATTCCTCCTCCTTCCCACCATGAATTTCTCCTCGATTCTTTCAATGCATCAACAGCAGAGCGGAGGCAAAGCTGCCAATCCAGGGACAAGAATGTCCCAGAGCAGGGGAAAAGCAGGAAGGAAAAAGCACAAGGAAATCCTGGATCAGGGGTGGAATCCTCCAGCTCCTCTCTGTTACCGAGGAGGGGAGAGGGAAGGGAAGGGAAGGGTCCCCAGCCAAACACTGTCCTTTAAAGTGACATGGGACAGGTCTGTTCCCAAGAGAGCTCCCCAGGTTTTAACCTGCTCAGCCTGAGAGCACTTTTCTTCCCAATTTATCAAGATCCCATCTCCAACTTCCATTAGAAAATGAAGTAACACCTACAAAGACATTTAATAAACTTCCCAGTGGCCGTGACCAATAAAGCCAATTTTAACAGAGTTCACTGCAATCCACACAGGCCACAGAGATCTTGTTGCTCTCCGGGGAAGCTAAATATATTAAATATATTTATCCTCCTTCAGACAAGAGCTCTGGAATCATCCTTTTCCCTGTAGAAGAAGGGGAAAACCTGTTTGGTAGGATGCAAATCCTTCTGCCCCTCACTCCAAGTGAGATGTGTGTCCCCAGTTTGTCAGCCAAGCACCACTGGGACGCTCCTGGGAGCCCACTGATGCTGCTGAAGTGCAGCAGGACTCCAAACCCACCCTCTGCAGCCTGGCTTTGCTGCTTTCTGCTCTCCTGGAACAAGATTTGAGCGTTCCAGGGGAATATTTCTGCTCCCTGCCTTCCAAAAAACACTTCAAGAGCAACTTCCAAGGAGAAGTCTTGAAGGATCAGGACCAAATCCATCAAAAAAGAAGTGGCTGCCTCCAGGAAGCTGCAGGCACAGCTCCACCAGAGCAGCTGAAAAGGACATTTTGTGCTGCCCTTGGAGCCATTCCCTGGATTTTCCCCCTTCCTGGAGCAGCTCAGGAGCCCCCAGCCCCTGTGGGGGACTCCAGATTGGAAGGGCAGCATTGAAATCAAACGAGGGTTTGGCAGTTCAGGATGGAAATGCAGAACTGGGCTTTTACTCCAGCTGGAGAAGGGATCTCAGAAGTGGAAACGATGCCAACCCTCGGCTCCAGCACCAGCTGGGGTCAGGATTAATCCCTCCCTCCCTCCCTGGGGTGTCCTCACAAACGCTGAATGGAGCTGGGCAAGGAGAGGACTCTGCCTCCCCCAGGGGCCAGCAGGGAAACGCTGTCAGGGCACAGGAACTGCTCCACCCATGCAGGGAATTCCCCTTTCTTCTGACAAGGTGCTGCTTTGCCCGTTCCCAAGGTGGAATTCCAGGGAATTTCAGCTTTTTGAGTGTCCAGAGGAGGGATGTGAATGGTGCAGGGGCAGCAGGGGCAGCTGAGGGCACTTGGAGTGTTCAGCTGGAGCGGAGGAGATTGAGGGCAGAGCTCAGAGGGGCTGCAGCTCCTCCTGAGGGAATATTGGGATGTACTTAGGGAAAAGTTCTTCCCCCAGAGGGTGCTGGGGCACTGACCAGGCTCCCCAGGGAATGGGAACATTCCCAAAGATGCCAGAGCTCCAGGAGAGTTTGGACAATGCTCTCAAGGTGGGATTTGGGGTGTCTGTGCAGGGCCAGGAGCTGGAATCAATGATCCTTCAGCCCTTGATCCTCTGAGTATTTTCACCTCCAGTGAAACTCAAAAAATAAAATTAAAAAAAAGAACTGTTATAAAAGTGACAGAGCCAGTCCTAATTGGAAGGATAAGCAGAGAAAAGCACCATAACTGATCACAAAAAACACCAGGGATAAGCAGCCCTCTCTCAAGTCACTCCGAGCCCCTCCTCACACTCCCCAAACTCTCCCGGCCCTGAAACAGCAGCCAAGTGCCCCAAAAAACCCCCACTGAGATACAACACACATCCTCCAGCGTGTAACCCATCCGAGGGAGCATTAAAAACATCCCAAGCAAGCAGTATTTGCTCAGTTTAAGCTGCAGCTTCACGGCCCGGCTCAGAGGTGCTGATTGATCGCCCAGGCAGAGTCAATAAAAACAATCAATAGGAGATGCTCTGCTCAAGTACACAAGGAATCGAGGGGCAGAGGCTTCAAGAGCAGCAGCAAATGTTTCTGGTAGAACAACACAGACATTTGTGTATTTACAGACTCTCCAGCCCTCGTGGGACCAGAATTAGCAAGGAACTCTCTGTACTGATGAAGGAATTTGGAGTTTCCCTGCCCCTGAACTGGCAGGGAGTTGGGAATTGTTTTCAATCCAAGGGCAGCTTTTCCCTCCCCTACAGCATCCCCAGCCCAGGGCACGTCCCAGCCCTGCACGGATCCACTTTTCCTACAGCAGAGCACCACAGTCACCCTGGGATGTGCCACAGGAGAGGGAATCTGACACTGGAAAGCAGAAAATCCAGTCCCAGCTCACATTGTTTGCGCTGGAAACCCTGCAGGCCATGGGCAGGGGATCTTCTGGATAATCATGGGATCATGGAATGGTTTGGGTTGGGAAGGAACTTAAGGATCATGTCATTTCACTCCATTCCATGGGCAGGGACACCTTCCACTACCCCAGGGTGCTCCCAGCCCCGTCCAGCCTGGCCTTGGGCACTTCCAGGGATCCAGGGGCAGCCACAGCTGCTCTGGGAATTCCATCCCAGCCCCTCCCCACCCTCACAGGGAGGAATCTCTTCATAATATTTAATCTAAACCTACTCTCTCTCAGTTTAAAGCCATTCCCTCTTGTCCTGTCGCTTTCAAAGTTGGCTTTTTCCCCACTTCAGCCCAAGAAACCGCAGCTGAAGCAGCTGTGCAGCATTCCCACCACTGCAAGCCCTTTTAACCCTCCCGTTACCCCCCAAACCCCAGCAGCCTTGAGGAACCCATTAAAAACGACGAACCACAATCCAGAACACATCAACCACACCCCGTTTACCCTCCAACCCTTTCAAACCAAGCCCCACACCGACCCCCCACCCCCAGCAGCTCCTTAAACCCCGCTTTGAGGGGGATCCCGTTACCTCTGCAGACGGGCAGGGGGAAATCCCAGGAGGCCCCGTTGGCCGGGCTGGCCTGGCAGGTGAGCAGCGCGTGGCCCTCCAGGAAGAAGCCGGGGTTGCAGCTGAACCTCACCCTGTCCCCGATGCTGAAGGTGGTCCCTTGCTGGATCCCGTTCCGCAGCCGCCCCGGGTTCCCGCACGTGTGGCTGGGCAGGGCTGCAAGGAAAGGGGGGCGGGTTAGGGACAGGGAGCTGGCACGGGGCTGAGGTGAATCCTCACTTAAAATGGGATAATCATCATTTAAAGCAGAATAATCGACTTGAGCGACCGCAGAACTTACCCAGTGTTGGAGCAGAACTCGGCAGGCCCCTCGGAGTCAACGTTTAAATATCATTTTTATCAAATATCCACATAAAGGAGGAAAAATCCACACAAAAATCCCTCCCCAAGCTGCTGAGCCAACAAGATCCTCTCCTTCCTGACCAGTCTGAGCAATTTCCGAACCACAGGAAGGAACTTAAGGATCATCCCATTCCACCTTCCACTGTCCCAGGCTGCTCCCAGCCCCAATGTCCAGCCTGGCCTTGGACACTCCTAGGGATCCAGGGGCAGCCACAGCTTCCCTGGGAATTCCATCCCAGCCCCTCCCCACCCTCCCAGGGAGGAATTTCTTCCTAATTACTAAACCTCTTCCCCCCATTTTGATATAACTTGATTGCATTCCACATTCAGCTTCATTTGCTTAAACCCAGAGATGACATTTTGACAGTACAAACACGGCTGTTTTACACCTTAAAATCACCCCAAAACTGACGGCCTGGCAAAAAAACCCCAATGTTTCAGTTCACCAAGATTTATAATTCCCGATGTTTAATCCAGATTTCACACACTTGCATCAAACCAGACTGAAACACGGCTGGAGCCAGCTCCACTTAAGGCAAAACAGAGCACAACAAGATCAGGGGAAATGTGAGAGACTCCAATCTAAGGTGGGAAAGCTGCAGCTGAAACGCCAATAAACCCTCAGGCAGTGCCTGTGCACAGCCCTCCAGGGAACTGAAATAAACCCCACAGCTTCCCACGAGCCACTCCAAAAGAGATCGACTCCAATCAGGGATTTAGAGGCCGGGGAAAAGACGAGCAGGCCTAAAAACGACTCAATCAAATGGAAATCAGGCCCTGGTGCAGCAGCATCTCCTGTTACAGCTCCTTCTCATCAGGGCTGGGAGAGCAGGGCTGGGCCCCGCTCCCAGCTCAGGGATGGCCGAGCCCTGGGAATGAGTTTGTCAGGCTGGGAAAGGAGCAGATGAATTTCTAGGAACAGAGGGAGCTCTGCTCTGCGGCCCTGCCAAGGGAAAGGGTGAGATTACAAGGAGAACGATGCCCTGGCACACACGGAGAGGGAAAAACCCAGCCAGGGCTGGGGCAGCTGCAGAAATGGGACATAAATCCCCGATCCTGTCGCGGGCAGCGCTTTGGGATGGGGATTGGGATGTTCCTGGTCTGCCTCTCCACCCCTGACAGGAGGGAGATGAAGGATTAATCCCAAAAGGACAGCGGAGCTGCTCCCTGCACCCAGAGCGAGCAGCTGGGTTTGTGGTGAGCCCATTTCCACCCTAAACACCACCTGGAATGGGATTTGTTCTAATGGCACGTTCAGATCCACTCCTGAGGTGCTTCAATCAGGTTTTGGGGTTTTCAGCTGTCCCTCTGAGCTCTGGTCACACCTGAGTGTCCCCAAGATCATGTTTGGGGTATTTTCAGGGGGTTTTCTGCTGTTCCTGCAAGCTTTGGTCACAGCGTCCCAAAGCCAGCTCTGGTCACACCTGAGTGTCCNCCTGAGTGTCACCAAGCCCAGGTTTTGGGGGTTTTAGGGGTTTTAGGCTGTGACTCTGAGCTCTGGTCACACCTGAGTGTCCCCAAGGCCAGGTTTTGGGGGTTTTAGGCTGTGACTCTGAGCTCTGGCTGCACCTGACTGTCCCAAACCCAGTTTTGGGCTTTTTCAGCCATCCCTGAGAGCTCTGGTCACACAGAGTATCCCAAACCTAGTTTTTGGGATTTTTCTGCTGTCCCTCTCAGCTCTGATCACAAACTTGCACATCTCAAAGCCCAGATTTCTGGGATTTTCTGCTGTCCCTCTGAGCTCTGGTCACACCTGAGTGTCCCCAAGCCCAGGTTTTGGGGTTTTCAGCTGTCCCTCTGAGCTCTGGTCACCCCTGAGTGTCCCCAAGCCCAGGTTTTGCGGTTTTTCTGCTCCACCTGTGAGCTCTGGTCACCCCAAGTGTCCACAAGGCCAAGTTTTTGGGGGTTTTTCTGCTCCACCTGTGAGCTCTGGTCACCCCAAGTGTTCACAAGCCCAGTTTTTGGGGTTTTCCTGCTGTGGCTCTGATCTTTGGTCACACNCACCTGAGTGTCCCCAAGCCCAGGTTTTGGGGTTTTCAGCTGTCCCTCTGAGCTCTGGTCACCCCTGAGTGTCCCCAAGCCCAGTTTTTGGGGTTTTCCTGCTGTGGCTCTGATCTTTGGTCACACACCTGAGTGTCCCCAAGCCCAGCCCCGGGCTCCAGCCACCCCAAACCCCTCCCGGCACAGCAAGAGGGGCAGATCCAAAGTCCTGACACCATTCCTTCCCCCCAAACCCATTATTTACGTCCTCCCACCAAGCCCCTGGAGCTGGGAAGTTCAGCAGCCACTCCCACCTGGAAATATCCCTGCCCAGGCAGGTTCTGGGAGCAGGGAATGCTGTCAAGCCCAAACAGGTGCAAAAGCAGCCCAAAACTAATGTTTCATTTTCTGTAATGATACTCAAACCCCCAATTTAATTAAATTACCAATGTCACTTTTTTTTTTTTTAAATGAACCCATTCCTGCTTTTATGCTTCCATCCTTTAAAATTAATGAGTAGAACTCCGCTATAAATAAAAATCCATCATTTTTAAAAGTCAATCTCCACCACGAGCTGCTCTCTGCTTAATGAACTGTGAAGAATCAGACAGCCCTGACCTGCATGGGATCTTAAAATCAGAGCTGAAAAACAGGATCTGAGATTAAAATTCTGCTTCACTGGGCTGCCTGCACATTCCAGACCTGGTTCCAGGAGGGGAGGCACAGCAGATTTTGGGGGGAGCAGCATTAACCCCCCACTGCCCTGGGTTGCTGCAGGAACATGGATTGGGGTTTGTAAATCACCAACGTGCAGGAGACAAGGAGATCTTCAAATTCCTGCTCATGGAGAGATGGAAATGATCCCAGAGGGGTTGGGGTTACGTGCAGAGCTGGGCTGAGCTGCCCAGGGGAGGATTCACTCAAGGTGCAGAACCTGTGCCCAGGGATCTCTGATTTCCCATCCCTGGCAGTGTCCAAGGCCAGGGATGGGAAACTGGACTTGGAGCACCCTGGGATAGGGGAAGGTGTCCCTGCCATGGCAGGGGTGGGATGGGATCAGCTTTAAGGTCCCTTCCCACCCAAACCCTTCTGGGATCCACGTGGTCAGCCCCAAACAGGACCTGCTGAACTCTCCCTTCCCCTGGAGCGGGGAGGAGCAGAGTGCAAGGACACAGCATCGGGGCTGCACAGAATCCCAGCCTCGTCTGGGCTGGAAAAGGTCTCCAAGGTCCCCAATTCCACCCCTCAGACCACCCCCACCGTGGTCACCACTGAACCCAGTCCTCAATGCCACGTCCACACTTTTTTCAGTGCTTCCAGGGTTGGTGACTCCACTCCCAAGCTTCTTCCAGGGCTGGACAACCCTCCCAGTGAGGAAATCTTCCCCAATATCAAACCTGAGCCTGCCCTTGAGGCCATTTCCTTTCCTTGGCCCCCGGAGAAGTGACTGGCACCTCCTGGCAGGGAGTGTGGAGAGGCCCAAGGTCCCCCGAGCCTCCTTTTCTGCAGGCTGAGCCCCCCCAGCCCCCTCAGCCACCCCAGGACCTTCCCCAGCTCTGTCCTCCCTGACAATCCCACAGCAGATTGTGAGGGGCCCGAGGTTCTGGAGCCGTCCCTGAACCCCCGATTGTCCCCAGGCCTTTGGGTCCCTGCTGAGTGACTCCCTGAGCTGCTGCAGCCACTGCTCCCATGGATTTGGGATTCTGCTCCAACACCCCTGAGCACAGATAATATTACATTATATTATTGCTCATCTTTGGCTGCCTCCACCAGCCAGAGCCCTGATTGCTGCAGGGATTAATAGACCTGGATTATTTACCTCAGATGTCGCCCAGAATAATGTTATTAGAGCTTTGTCTTCCCCATTTACCAATTCCACTGGAGATTAGGAGCGGGGATTTTTTTCCCCTTCCCTATCAAAGCTTTGTTCCTGGCAATCAGGGGAATATTTCCCAGTGATTGTATGGAAATGAACGCAGCCACGGAGCAGACCCCGTGCAGATGAAGGGAAGGTCCTGGTACTCATTTTGGAGCTGAGTCTGTTCCTTCCCATGATGAATTCAGAGCAGTTTATTTCATTTGTCTGCGTCTGAACAGCTGCCAAAGCCTTATCTGATTGTACGAGGGAGGAAAGGAAATGGGATTGGAAATGGGATTATCCCGCTGCAGCGGCACCTCCAATGTCACTGTCCCAGGGCTGGCTGCGCCCAGGACACCTCCCTGCCAAGGTGACCCAGCACAGGAGCCGCTCTGGGGGTGTAAAAGGCCAGCTCAGAAGCAGAGCAGAACCTCTGGCCAGGGGAACCACTGATGCCTTAGGTTTTAACTTTTATATTTTTCACATCCTGCACTGCCCAGTGTGTAACTCTGGAGTTTCCTGTAGCCTGTTCATTTCTGCTCTCTCGTGCTGGGTAGACACAACAAAGCCTTGCTGGGCAGACACAACAAAGCCTCTCCGGGCCTGCTCTCCAAGGACACCCAGACCGTCCTAGGCCCAAAATGTGTAAACCAAAAGCCTCTAAAGGGGGGTAGCTGAGGGGAATTACATCATTAACTGAAGCTTTAATTGGAGAATTAACCCTGATATGCAAATGAACCAAACCTATCAAAGTGTGAAGGACTCGTGCCCTGCCGTCCAGCTCAGGCTCCGTCTGGGCAGTGGCCTCTGGCTCCCCAGGGGTACCTTTGAAGGCCTTTCCAATAAATCCCGACCTTATTCCCTCACTCCTGTCTGGTCTCTGTTTCTAGGAGGCCTCTCAAGGCATCACCACGGCTGTCACAGAGGTGACCTGAGACAATGACCTGATGCACAGTGGCACCTTCTCAGCAAGAAACCATCGTGTGCCAGGGCACAGAAAACAGTCAGGGATAAACCCACCGGGACCTGGAGCTCTCCTGCTTCCTGCAGCTTTCAGTCATCCCTCGAAGACACTCCTCCAGCAAAAAGGAACCTGGAGGTTCCTCTGCTCCACTGAACTTCCTCCTGCTCCAGAACTCTGCTTTTTTACTTCTCTCTTCCCTTTCAGTTTGGGCCCCCTTAGTCCCACCCTCTGGAACCTCATGTGTTCCTGGGATTTGTGTCTCACCCTCCATTCCAGTGGGAGGTGTCCCTGCCCACTGGGGGTGGAATGAGATGAGTTTAAGGTCCCTTCCAACCCAAACCCCTCTGCGATTCCGAGATCTCCCCCTGGGAGCACCATCCAGGATCCTCCTTCATCCACACTTTCCTCCTGGAGCCAGACCTGGGAGGAGCAGGGCAGACCAGGCTCCCAGATTTCACAGGGTGTCCCCTGAGAATGAACGGAACAAACTGGAAATGGAAAGGGGAGATTTGAGGCACCTCCACCACCCATTCCCAGGAGCTGCTGCAGAGCTCCCAGAAGCACTGCCCTGCACCAGCAGCCCCATCCCACCGATTTTCATTTTTTCCCTCCCTTTCTCCCCGCTCTGTTGAACTGCGAGCTGCCACGGAGCTCCCAGAGCTGCTGATCTACACCACCAGCTCCATCCCATCCTCCTCTAGTTCCCGCATCCATTCCTTTCCGCTCCTTTTAACCAGGCTGCTCCCAACTTTCCTCACCCCCAGGATCGCTCCAGTGCGAGTTTTCAGCATCAGGAGCTTTCACAACCTGGTGCTCGTCAAGCTGTGCCTCCTTGTTCCAGTTCATTCGAAATTAATTAGGAGTTTTTAAGTCATTAGATGTGACTCAACGCATCCTTGGCCAGAGTCCCACCATCACAACGCATTCGGCCTAATTACATCAGCCTCTCCCGAGCCCCCAGAGCTCTCACTGTCAGCAGGGAAAGAAAAGGGAAGAAAATTAAAAATAAAGAGCTGCTCTTCTCCTCACTCACCACATCCACAGATTTCAACTCCTTGCCCTATCCCAGGGACTTTCGAACAAAACCCAAACCCATCCTCACCCCCTGCTCCGAGGTGAAACCTTCCCTGTTTCCTACTCCAATAAATCTCCAGCTCCATTTTCTCTGCTGATATTGCTGGAATCTGAAGCGAGCCGGGGGTTCAGGGTGTGCAGCTCCACTCCACCACCCCATTTACATAGCTAAAAGCAGCTTTTTTACAGCTCAAATTACCCAGGCTGGTTTACGACAGAGATTTCCACGCTATCATTGTTCTAACCTTGAAATCTTATCGAGCAGCGCAACTTTTACGATACGAGGCTGTACCTCACACCTCTGCATTCCCAGCTCATTTTCAACCCCAATAAAAGGGAAAGGAAGGTGAGGCAGGCCCTGCCAGAGCAGGCGCTCGCAGCAGCAATAATTTATAAATCCCACGGAACACCGCCGCAAAATAAAAAAATCATTGACCTCGAGCGCTTGGCTCAGCCAGAGCTGCGCACACGGCTCCAAATTAATCCCCACTCGGAATTTTAAAAAACTTCTTTAACCCTTCTTTGCGTTTTCCTGCCTCTCCTGGATCTTTGGCGGGGTCGGAAGTCAAAATATCCACGGGAATCAACAGGAGAGCCAGGGAAGGGAGGTGTTCTCTTAATGAGCCAACCTGCGCTGGATCCTAGAAATTCAAGGGAAAATACGGATTTTTTAAGGAGAATATCCCTAAGATTTCCATCCCAATTCAAAAATTAAGTGGACTGAGGAGGAGAACACGGAGAGTGGAGGAGAGATCCACATGGACCCATTTCCTCTCACTCTGCATCCATAACTTTTGGGCTGAGCACCGCAGGGATCCTCCAGGACAGTCTGAGATCTTTCAGCAGTGTTTTAGTGCAATCTGCTTTAGTTCAGACGAGTTTTAATCTTCGCAAGAACTGTCCAGAGTGTGCTACAGCAAAGGAAATAAATGGGATCGTTTTCATTTCGTTTTATCCCTCTTTCTTTGTGCCACGATTTGTTTCCAGTACGGCCAGAGATAAAGCTAAATGGTAACTATTTTTCCCCCCTCCAATATTTCTCTGTTCACTAAAAACCAGCCAGGAAGTTACTTTTGGATAATAGCAACCCAAATGGTTCCTCATCCATCTTGTTTGTGGGAGTAGTTCTGGGGCTTTTTCTTTTGGAAACTCAGTTCCAGTTTTCAATTTCCCTTTCTGGAATGTGCTGCAGCGACTCCAGAGCGGCTTTGGCGCAACTTCCAAGGATACCCCACAGGCTGGGAGAGGGTGAGCTTGGATTTGATTAAATCATCATCACACTGCAGGAACAGCATGAGATGTGAAGCGTGAGAGCAGTGAGAGCAGGGGAAATTCGGGAACAGATGATCCCCCATGTGTGCAGGATGTGGGAGCATCCTCGGCAGCTGGGGCTTTCTGCCACTCCTCCCTCAGACTTTCAAATAAACGCCAGCACTTGCTGAGCACAGCAAAGGAAGCCTGGCTGGAATGCAGATACAAATCATAGGATCATGGAACAGTTTGGGTTGGGAGGGGACTTAAAATTCATCTCATTCCACTGGGGAATGAGGGACACTTTCCACTATCCCAGGTTGCTCCAGCCTGGCCTGGGACACTTCCAGGGATCCACAGCTTCTCTGGGAATTCCATCCCAGCCCTCACAAGGAGGAATTTTTACTCATCTCCAATCCAACCCTCCTCTCCGGCACTCTGAGAACTTTCCCTCGTGTCTGAGCACTCACTCCATGCCCTTGTGGGGAAAATCTGGCTACAGGAATCCTTTGCTGCCCCTCGGGAACAACCTCAGCCTGGCAATGCTCAGGCTCCAGAGCCCGAGGTCCTCAGCCACCATCCAGCCTGGGATGCAGCAGGATCCTCACCAGGGATGTGTTTATCTCCCTGAACACGCTCCAGCCCCGCTGCTCCCCAGTGCCTCAACACTTGAACACGGCTTCATTTAAAGGACGTGGTGAAGTGTTTTGCTGAGCAGGAACAGCTTTAAGTGTGTGTTTAAAGGCTCCACTGAACTGGCATTTAGCAGCTGCAGAGTGACTCGAAAACCTTTCCCCAGGGAGCAGGGTGGTTTCACATTCCCTCTCTCCCTCCCTGAGCCCAGGTTTAACCATTCCATGGGAAAGCTGCGTCTCCCAGCAGCAGAGCCCAGAGAGCCCGGGCAGGAACAGCAGCAGGGCCGGGTTATCAGCACCAGGAGAGCAGAGCAGGCACCAAACCAGAGCAGAATCGCAGCTGCAGCCGCAGGGAGCCGAGCTGCCAGGGCACATCAGGGCCCTCACTCCACCCTGCACATCGCAGCCCAAAGCCCAGGCTCAGCGTGGAGAGAGGCCCGAGATCCCAAACCTGAAGCGATCCCGTGCAGACACTGGGTGCCAGTGTTGGTCTGCTCTGCTCCTCGCTGGAGAGCGGCCCTGGGCACGGAACACGCTTTGTTCTGGGGGGAAAAAAGCCACTTCCAACTTTAGAGGCCACATTGTTCGTCTGCTCATTGATCTCCTCTGGCGGTTGGCTCCTCACCCAGGAACGGGAGTTGCAGCCAGCTACATCTGTTTTAATAAATATTGCACAGCAGAGAAGGGCAGCCACCACAACTCAGCGTTCCTGGTGCTTGCAGCCCCCTCCTGTGGAACGGGCAGGGGTGGAAGGGCAGGGCTGGGGACACA
>VZRS01007268.1:6722-19480 GCA_013398055.1 Ifrita kowaldi
GCAGCCCTCACACCTCCCCACAGCCCCACAACAGCCTCCACACTCCCTCACCCTCATGACACACTGCCCCTCATGCCCCCAGGCCTCTGCCCTGCCTCACCCCTCTCTCTTCCAGGGACCCTCCACACCACACCCATGGCCTGCAACAGCCTCTGCCGACCCTGCGGACCCACCCCGCTGGCCAACAGCTGCAACGAGCCCTGCGCCCGTCAGTGCCAGGACTCCAGCGTTGTCATCAACCCTTCCCCTGTGCTGATCACCCTGCCAGGACCCATCATGACCTCCTTCCCCCAGAACACCGCCGTCGGATCCACCTCCTCGGCTGCTGTCGGTAGCGAACTCAGTGCCCAGGGACAGCCCATCTCTGGTGGATTTGGCTTCGGCCTTGGCTACGGGCTGGGCTATGGCTATGGACTGGGAGGCCTGGGCTGCTATGGCACAAGGGGCTGCTACATCTGCTAAGGGCTCTCGGCACCATTTATGACACCACCAGCTCAGGGCTCTGGCAACAGCTGCTGCAAGAAAAGCACCTTGGCTGATGGTCAGCCTGCTTGCATGAAATACTGGATTCCTTCCACTTGTTTCTCTTGCCTTTTCAATCTTTTGCCTCAATAAAGTTTTCCTGCATCAAAGCCTGACATGACTCCTCTTCTTTTTGAGTTCCAATGGTCTCACATCATCACCTCACACAGTGCCACACAGGGCATTTGGGGTGAGTGGAAAAGGAGCAAAGAATATTTCTTAGCAAATATGTCGCCACCATTAAGAACCAGGACTGGCACAGGACGCAGGGGATCAGGAGGACCTTCCAGAACATGGCAGAAGCCCATCACGTGCTACACCAAGGACTTTGATACATCAATGCTCTCCTGAGCACAGCTCTGGGAAATTCTCTCCATGCCAGCACACACTTGACAGACTCTATTCCCAGCAGAACTCTTGAACCCTCCCAGCAGAGTCACAAAACCATCCAGTTGCATGGAAACTCTGGGGTGCATGTGTTTCATTCCCCTCTGCTCAAGAGAGACTAACAAGAGCAGGATTTTCAGAACCATGGACAGTTCAGGTTTGGCTCTCCCAGCACAGACTCCACTGCCTCTTCCACTCTCTGTCCACCCTCACACTGAAAAATTCTTCCCTTTTTTGTCCATGGAATTCCATCTGTTTTCACTTGTGTCCTTGCCCTCCTTTCCTGCATGGTTGCACTGCTGAGAACAGCTGGGCTCCCTCCACTGCATGCCCTGCCACCGGGAATTTTCACACATTGATGACACCCCGCTGCCCATCCTTGTCTCCTGGGGGTCCCAGCACTCCCAGCTTCTCCTCTATGACAGATTCTCCAGCCCTTTCAGTATCTTGGTGACCCTGCATTTTCGTGAATTAAATTTCCCGAAAAGGAAACTAAACCTCGGCTGGAGCACCTTAAGTCCATTCCCTCTTCTCTATGACTTGATAAAAGGGAGACAAGACTGGTGTTAAATAATTCCGTTCAGACAATTCCAGAGAGCAATAAGGTCAGTCCTCTTTTTCTGAAAACTGAACATCCCCAGTTCCTTCAGCTTCTCCTCACTTGTCTTGTTCTCCTTATCCTTCACCACTCTTCCTTTCCATGTGTCAGTTAGAACCCAGCACTGGGACCCCACAGTGTGACCATGCTGGGCCCAGCTGAGACAACTGCTATGGATGAACCAGCACTGGACTTTAGGGAGCTTGAGTGACCTTCATTGATCTCAGGGATTGCTTTCCCATCTCCATCGGGAAAGGTCTGGCATGTACACTGGGCTGGAGGAATGGAGCTAAGGTAGGCGGGGAGTGCATGCACTGAAAGGAACAGCCCCTCAGCCCCAGAACACCTGCAAAGCCCAGACCAGCCTGACACGTCTGGGAGGGAATGGGGCCTCTCTTCACAACATACACACAAACCACAACACAACAATATCACGGGGTGACGTAAGTGATGACACCCCACTTCTCCCAAGCTTTGGTAATGTCTTCAGCCCGCCCTGACACGCACCATTAACACCAGTCTTTAACCTCTAACAATTGCATTTAAAAGCTGCCGCCGAGGTCAGATGGATGCAGACTCAAGAGAAGGACATGGAATCATAGAATTCCAAGAATTCCCACACCATGACAGAGAAGGAAAGATGATCTTGCTGATCAGACACTATTAATTATTGGGTTTTGCTCACAGGAACACAATATTCATCCTTAAAGGATATGTTAGGAAACCCTATGACTTGAATGTGGAATAAGACAACTGACATCACAGACCTGCCTGGACACCTGTTTCTTGTTTGTTTAATGGGTTTCTTAATGGAATATGCTTTAATTGGCAGAGTTGGTTATCACGTAAAGTTGAGAATTCCAAACAGGCCATAACAAGGGAACAAGTTCAGCCTGAACAGCCTCTACTTTTCCAGATCCTTGCTCTTAATCCCATTCAAGACACAAGGCCATGAGCTGTCTTTCATCCATCAGGAAGTGCTCCCAGGCACCAGGACCTTACCAAGCTAATAGACAGAGACCTCCCCAGGAGATCAGCAGCTCTCTCAGCATTCCTGGGTGCAACACAAGGACTGATGGACATCCAGTGGCACAGAACAGAGTCCCAGGCTTCACAAGGCACCCACAAAACACAGCACACCAGTGCCACAAAGTGACCTCACTGATGACACTGCAACTCTGCTGGGCTCTGGTTGCTTATTCACATTTACACACATTTAACAATCAAATCCTCCCAAAGACCAACTCCCAATTAAAAGCTGCCACCCTGTCAGACGGACATGACCTCAAGAGCAGGACATGGAATTGCACAGTTGTGGGATGGAAAACACTCCCCAAATCATGACTCCCAAGGCTGGGCCAGCCAAGAGCTGCTGCCTCCAAAATGCCCCAAGGCCTTGGGACAAGGATGTCCCGCCCCTCCAGGACCAGCATAAAAGCCGGCCCAGCACCTCTCTCCCTCACACACTTCTCCTGNGCCCTACTTCTACCTCACACCAGCTCCCTTCCACTTGTTTCTCTTGCCTTTTCAATCTTTTGCCTCAATAAAGTTTTCCTGCATCAAACCTGAGATGTCTCCTCATCTTTCTGAATTCCAATGGTCTCACCTCCTCACCCAGCACAATGCCAGGAATAAACAGACCATTGGGGTGAATGGAAGAGGGTCTCAACACCTTTCTTATAAAATATGAGTCCATGAGTAACAACAGAGACTGGCATGGGAAGCAGGGATGGAGGGGTGACACAAGCCCATCACCTACTGCACCAAAGGCTTTGACACAAGAAATTTCTCTTGCTCATGGCTCTCTCTAAGTCTCTCTGTGCCAGGACACACTCAACAAAATCTCTTCCCAGCAGGACAGTCTAACCGTCCCAAAAAATAAAATAGGAACATCATCCACTTAGGCAGGAACTCTGGAGTTCAATTGGTTCATTCTCTTCTGCTCGATCAGAGTCAGCAAAAGCCAGGTTTCCAGAACCATGGACAGTTCAGTGTTGGATCTCCCAGGACTGACTCCACCACCTCTTTTACTCTGGGACAAACCTCACACTGAAAATGGCTTGTCTGCCTTGCCCACGGAATTCCATCTGTTTTCACTTGTGCCCAAGGCCTCTTGTTTGCCACATGTGCACTGCTAAGAACTGCCGGGCTCCCTCGACTTCATTCTCCGCCAGCAGGAATTTGCACACACTGATGACACCCCCCTGTCCATCCTTGTCTCCTGGGAGTCTCAGCTCTTGCAGCCTCTCCTCTAGGAATGATCCTCCAGCCCCTTTGGAATCTTTCTGGCCATGAACTGGTTTTCTTTCACTAAATCTACTTCATTTACACATGGGAAGTCCAGAACTGTTCAGAACACCTCACATGTGACCTCACCAGTGCTCAGGAGACACCAACAGTCACCTCTCACTGCCTCATCACAACACTTCTCCCTAATACTTATCTGGAGACTGGAGGTCCCTTTTCCCACAATGGTACAGGGACAACTCCTGCTCCATTTTTTCTCACCCAGAAACACAAGGGCTATTTCCCAGAAGAAAACAATTCTTACATCTGATACGCGGACATTCCTTCCTACCTGGGATGATTCCTCCCAAGAAACAGCCATCGGCAGCTGCCCTTGCTGAGCTCCAGCAAATGCTCAGCACCTGTCAGATTTTCAGGGTTGGCCCAATGGATCCAACTCCTGGGCTACAGCACTGGCGACTTGCTGCCATCTGGACTTTGGGACACTGACCACAAGCCTCCTGGTCCAGCCCTTCAGACCTTTCTCAGGCCACCACTCTGGGCACTGACAGAATGCAGACTTGCCTGGGTTGTTGTCAAGGATCATGCTATGCTCGCCTCCAACAACCCTGGCTGGGCAACTTCCAAATCCTCTTTCTGACAATCACAAGTGGCCTCAGCCCTTCACACTCAGCCCAAGTAGAGACCTATGTCACCCTGGATATCAAAACCTTAAAAGCAAGAGGGACATCAAGATATCCACAGAGCACAGTGAACAGGAAAAGTCATGTCTAGTGTAAGGCTTAGCCAGGTGGGATCAAGGATGGGAGCGATGGAATGTGAGGGAAGGGGCAACACCTCCAGCACAGCTGCAAATCCCAGAGCAGCCTGACAGGGCTGGGAGGGAATGGGGCCCCTCTTCACTACACAACCCACAAATCACAGCACACGAGTGCCACGGGGTGATCTCACTGATGACATCACACCTCTCCTAAATTTTGGTTGTTTATTGGGCCCAGCCTAACACCAGTCTTCCATGCAGACCCTCCCAAATACCAACTCGCACTTAAAAGCTGCCATCAAGGTTAGATGGACAAGGCCTCAAGAGAATGAGATGAAATCATAGAATTTCATGAAGAAATGCCCTTAACATGACAGAGAAAGAAAGAGAAGCATGCTGACCATCAGGTAGTAATTACTGGGTTTTGCTACCAGGAACACAGTATTAGGACTTAAAGGATATAAGATATGAAACCTTACGGCTAGAATGCAAAATAAGTGAATTGAAGTCACAGACCAGCCTTGGTAAGAAAGGGATCAGACACCACCTGTTGTTTGTTTTTTGGCTTTCTTAATGATGTCAAGAAATACACTTAAAATGAAAGAGTTCATTGTCATGTAATTTTCACAAATCCAAATGGACCATAGAAATGAAACAAATCCATCCTGACCAGTACCTGGTTTTCCAGTTCCTCTCTCTTGATCTCATTCAAGACAAAAGGGGATGAGCCGAGTCTTCAAGAGGCACCCACAAACCACAGCACACAAATGCCACAAAATGACCTCACTGAAGACACCACACATCTCCTGGGCTCTGGTTTTTTATTCAGCCCTCCCTGACATACACTGAACAATCAAAACCTCCCAGAGACCAACTCTGACTTTAAAGCTGCCACCAAGGACAGATGGACATGTCTTCAATAATAGGACATGACACTGACAAACTGTGGGATGGAAAACACTCCCAAACTCATGACTCACCAGACTTGGCCAGCCAAGAGCTGCTGCCTGCAAAATGCCCCAAGGCCATGGGACGAGGCTGTCACACCCCTACAGGACCAGCATAAAAGCCAGCCCAGCACCTCTCTCCCTCACACACTTCTCCTGACACCTTCTCCTCCTGCTCCTGCCGACAACCAGGTGAGCCTCAAGCCCCTGACCCTCTTGCTCCTGCCCCACTGGCCCCTCTCTTCCAGCACACTCAGCCCCAGCCTCAGCAGCCCTCACACCTCCCCACAGCCCCACAACAGCCTCCACACTCCCTCACCCTCCTGCATCACTGNTCTCAGCTGATGGTTGCCCTACTTGCATGTCACACCAGATTCCTTCCACTGGCTGCTCCTGTCTCTTCATTCCTTCTGCTTAATAAAGTTTTGTTGCATCCCAACATGACAGATCTCTGCTTTTTTTCCTCCAATAGTCTCACAATCTCACTTTACACAAACCAGGGCTGCACAGCCTCCCAGGGAAGGTGGAAAAGAACCAGAACAGTTGTCATAGCAAAGATGACACCTCCAGTACAGGCACAGAGAGCCAGGGGGAAACACAGGGGTGGGAAATTCCAGAACAAGTCACAAGTCAGTTCCTACACCAAAGGCTTTGGTGTTCTGGCAAAGTCCCTCTATGCCAGCACACACTTGACAATCTCTCTTCCCAGCAGGACTCAAACCCTCCAAAAAAGCAGTTTCAAAACCATCCACTTTTAGAGAAACTCAGGAGTGCAAGTGCTTCCATCCCCTCTGCTTAAGCAGGTCTACCCAGAGAAGGATGTCCAGGACCATGGCCAGTTCAGTTTTGGATCTCCCAGGACAGAGACTCCACCACCTCTTCCACTTTGTGACCACCCTCACACTGAAAAAGGACTCTCTGCTCTGCCCATGAAATGCCACCCGTTTTCACTCATGCCCTTGCCCTCTTTTTCTTTACATGTGCAGTGCTGGGAACAGCCAGGCTGCCTCGACTTCATTTCCTGCCATCAGGGATTTGCACACATTTATGACATTCCCCTGTCCATCCTAGTCTCCTGAGATTCCTGAGAGCTCTCCCAGCGTCTCTAGGAAAGACTCTCCAATGCGTTCATTATCCTTGTGGTCCAGAACTGGTCTTGTTTCACTAAATCCATGGGTTTCTTTCCCAGGGGAGACCAGAACTTCTCACACCAACCCACATTATTGTTGAGGATGCTGAACAGCATTGGCTCCATGAATACAATTCTTGACCCAGCGTCACTTGAGACTTCATTACATCTGGACTTTGGATCACAAGCCTCTTGGCCCAGCCTTTTAAATATTTTTATAACTAATAGCAGTTCACCTCACTGACTGTTTACACCACCTGTACATTCTTGGATAGTTTGGGATGATGCAGTAGGAGACAGTGTCAAAGACAATGCTAAGAGGTGGAGGTAAACACCAGCCATGGCTCTCTCATCATTAACAATAAGATTTTATTCTCTGTAGGTAACACAGAAGTCACTAAGATATAATTTTGCCCTCCAAAATCAACTATAACCGCTCCTCTTTACCTTCTTGTCCAACCTGCACTGGCAGTGCTTTCCAGGTGAAAATAATTGTCCCATCCTTGTCTGCAGGAACAAGGTCCCTGGAAAGGTGTTTACAAGGGGCAAGGGAAAAAAACGCACTGGTAGGGGCAGGTGCTAATACCTGGCAGAACTGCAAAGCCCAGACTAGCCTGACAGGGCTGTGAGGAAAACAGGCCCCTCTTCTAAATGCAACCACAAACAGTGGCAGAGAGTGACCATTCTGATGACACTTTACCCCTTCAAAGCTTGGCTCGCTTCTTCAAACTGCCCTGACATGTCTCCTCAACAATAGAATATTTCCCTAATACTCCCACTTAAAAGCTGCTGCAAAGGTCAGATGGACACGGCCTCAAGAGCAGGACATCAAACTGCACAGATGTGGGAAGGAAAACACTCCCCACCTGAAGATTCGCCAGGCTGGGCCAGGCAAAAGCTGCGGCCTACAAAAGGCCCCAAGGGCATCAACCAAGGCTGTCCTGCCCCTCCACGACCAGCATAAAAGCTGGCCCAGAGCCCCTCTCTCTCACACACTTCTCCTGACGCCTTCTCCTTCTGCTCCTGCCCACAACAAGGTGAGTCTCAAGCCCCTGACCCTCCTGCTCCTGCACCCCTGGCCCCTCTCTTCCAGCACGCTCAGCCCCAGCCTCAGCAGCCCTCACACCTCCCCACAGCCCCNTATTGTACCTCACACCATCTCCCTTCCACTTCTTTCTCCTGCTTTATACTTCTTTTGCCTCAATAAAGGTTTCCTGTAACACAGCCTGAGATGTCTCCTCCTCCTTTGTTCTACCAGAGCTCTTGCAACTTCACCTAGCCCAAAGTCAGGGGTCAACAGCCCATCAGTGTAGCTGGAAAAGGGGCCACAAGACCACTCCTGGGATATCTGCCAACAGCAGAACCATCCACTGGGTTTCCAGAATGGAGCTCAAGCCCTTCCTTTTCCCAAAGCCTTGGACACACCAATGCACTTGTGCCCATATCTCCAACACAACCTCTCGATGGCAGCACACATTTGTCCAACTCTTCCCCAGGGGGACTCTCTGAACATCCCAGCACTGGAATCCAGGAGTGCACAAGGAACCTGGGGGAATCAATTAGTTCAAGCTAACCTGGTGCTCAGATGAAGCAACCACCCTACCCTCAGCTGCTCCTCACAGAAACGGTTCTGTAGATTCTTCACCAACATTCTTGATCTTCTTTGGACATCCTCGAGCACCTCAATGTCTTTCTTGCTGTGAGGAGCCTAAAACTGAACTCAGATTCAGGGTGTGGCCTCACCAGTACCCATTACGGTGGGACAGTCACTTGCCATGATCTTGCCGGCCCCACTATAGGTAATAAAAGCCAGAATGCTATTGGTTTTCATGGCCATCTGGGGACACATTGGACCATGGTCAGTGACCCATTGACCAGCACTCCCAGATCCTTTTCCCACAAGCAGCTTTCTAGTCACTCCTTCCCAAGCCTGGAGATTTAAGTATTTACTAAATTCCAAGTAAAAATCAACCACAGCCTTTTCCTCATTTACTAAGGAGGTCACATTGTCACCTCAGGTGATGAGGTTGATCAAGAAGGATCTGACTTTGCTAAACTCAGGCTGGCTGGGCCTGATCACCTGGTTGTCCTGCAGGGGCCATTAAATACTCTCAAGATGATGTGCTCCAGCAGCTTCTACAGCACTGGGCTCAGACTGACAGGCCTGGACTTGCCCAGAGTCTTCTTCTGGCCCTTCTTCTAGGGGAGAATCCCTTTTGCAAGCCTCCATCAACTGGGACCTCCCCAGTCAGCCAGGACTGCTGGCAAAGAATAGCAAGTGGCTTGGGAGCACTTCCACCAGCTCCCTCAGAGCCCTTGGGTGGATCCATTCAGTGCCACAGACAAGTCTGTCACCAACCATTCTCATTGGATTGTGAGGGCTTCGTTCTGCTCCCTGTTGAGGAACTTCCTCCCTCAGCAGGACCCTGGGCCCATGCCAGGAAGTAGAATCACAGCAAAGGGAATCATTAGTGCTCAAGGAACCTCTCGGAGGTGACCAAAGACTCATCGTAGAATGGTTTGGCTTGGAAAGGACCTTGAAGACACTCTCATTCCAACCCCTGCCATGGACAAAGACATCTTTCACTATCCCAGGTTGCTCCAAGCCCTGGCCAACCCGGCCTTGAACACTACGGGGGTTGCGGCAGTCACAGCTTCTCTGGGCAACCTGTGCCAGGGCCTCATCCCCCACACAAGGAAGAATTTCTTCTCAGTATCCCATCTAACCCTACCCTCCGGCTGTGGGAAGAAATTTCCCCTTGTCCCATCACTCTCTGTGTAGGAGATCATGGAATCCAACTCAACCTGCTCAAGCACGGCATGCCCAACAAGGTTGCCCATGACCATGTAAACTCAAGGTTTAGTAACTTGAGGCCATTTCCACTTGTCCCATCCCTTGCAAAAAGGGAGAAAAGAGCAACAAGTCTCGCAAAGAAACTCTTTTCAGACAGCTGTGGAGAGGGAGAAGATCTCTCCTCTGTCTGCCTTGTCTGCATCTAAAAATCCACAGCTCATACAACCACTACTCAAAAGTCTTGTTCTCCAGATCCCTCAGCAGCTGTTCCTTGGACATGTCACATCAGAATAGAACCATTGTAACACCAGGGTGTCAAAGCCAGAGCAGAAGTAATGAGAAAGGCCAGTCAGAAAGACAGGTCTGGTGACCTGGTGGTGATGTGAGGAGGAATGACCATGATGGAAGGGTCAACTCACACATGGCAGAGCTGCAAAGCCCAGACCAGCCTGACAAGGCTGCAATGGAATGGGGCCCATTTACACAACACACCCACAAACCAAACCACACAAGAGCAATAGGGTGGCCACTCTGATGACACCCCTAAGTTATTGTTGTCTATTCTGCATTCTCTGACATGCATCTTCGATGCAAATCCAGCTAAATAAAAACTTTCATTTCAAAGCTGCCGTGGAAGTCATATGGACACGGCCTCAAGAGTAGGACACGACACTGCCGAATTGCCGGGACGAAAACACTCCCCACCTCATGACTCATGAGACTCAGCCAGCCAAGAGCTGCTGCCTGCAACAGGCCCCAAGGCCATGGGACAAAGCTGTCCCGCCCCTACAGNTGACACCACCAGCTCGGGGCTCTGCCTGCAGCTCCTGCAAGCAAAGCACCTCAGCAGTGGCTGCCCTGCTTGCACCTCGCACCTTATCTCATCAGCTTCCTCTTCCTTTTCATTATTTCACCTCAATAAATTTTTCATGCATCAAAGCCTGAGATGCCTCCTCTTGGTTTTGAATTCCATTGGTCTCATATCCTTACCCAGCACAATGCCAGCGCTCAGCAGGCCATTGTGTCAAATGGAAAAGGAGCAAAGAACCCTTCTTAGCTAATATGTCCCCACCAGAAACAGCCAAGGCTGACACGGGAAACAGGGGAGAGGGGGGATCTTCCAGAACACGACACAAGCCCATCACCTGATACATCAAAGGCTTTGACACATCAGTGCTCTCCTGTGCATGTCTCTGGCAAAGCCACTCCATGGCAGCACATACTTGACAAAGCCTCCTGCCAGCAGGACTCTCTAACCCTCACTGCAAACAGAAAAACATCATCATCCACTTGGACAGGAACCCTGGGGAACCTTCAAGGAAGACAAGGATTTCCAGAACCATGGACAGTTCAGGTTCGGATCGCCAAGGACAGAGATTCCACCACCTCTTCCTCTCTCTGACTACCCTCACAATGAAACGTTCTTGCCTTTTTTGCCCGTGGAATTCCATCTGTTTTCACTTTATGCCCTTGCCCTCTTTTCCCTCATGGTTGCACTGCTGAGATCAGCCAGGCTCCCTCGACTTCATTCCCTGCGAACAGGAATTTGCACACACTGATGACACCCCCCTGTCCAGCCTTGTCTCCTGGGAGTCCCAGCTCTCTCAATCCTCTGTGAAAGGTTCTCCAGCCCTTACATTATCTTGGTGACCTTGCACTGGTCTTGCTTCAATAAGTCCATGGGCTTCTTCCCCTGGGGAGCCCAGAAGTGCTTGCACCAGCCCACCTAAATATTGAGGATATGTTGGCTCCATGGATATGACTCTTGACCTACTTCCCTTGAGACTTGACTTTACCTGGACTTTGGAATGCAAGGCTCTTGGCCCCGAATGTTACATATTATATAAACATATAAACGTCAACTTCAATGATCATTTACACAACCTGTACATTCTGGGATAGTCTGGGATGATGCCATAGGCAAAAACTGTAAAAACCCTTGGTAAAAGCTGGAGGTTAACACCAGCCATGTCTCTCTCATCATCCACAGTTAGCTGTTCTTCTCTGTAGGTAACACAGAGGTCACTAATATAGGATTTTGCCGTCCAAAATTCATGCAAACTTCTCATTATCTTCTTCTCTGACCTGCTCTTGGCAGTGCTTTACAGAAGAAAAAAATTGTCCCATCCTCGTCTGCAGGAACAAGGCCCCTGGAAAGCCATGGGCAGGGTGGGAGGGAGTAAATGCACTGGAAGGGGCAGGTCCTAATGTCCAGCACAGCTGCAAAGCCCAGACCAGCCTGACAGGGTGAAGAGGGCCTCTCTTCACAACACACCCACAAACTACCTGACACAGGTGCCATGGGGTGACCTCACTGATGATACCCATATTTCCCCTAAGCTTTTGTTGTTTATTCTGGTTTTTCTGACACACATCTTCGATGAAAATCTTCCCAAACACCAACTCTCACTTTAAAGTTGCCACCAAGGTCAGATGGACACGGACTCAAGGGCAGGACATGGAGTTGTACGGTTGCTAGAAGGAAAACATTCCCCACCTCATGACCCGCAAGGCTGGGACAGGCAAAACTAATGTTATGACTTCCATTAAGGTACCTTGACAGAGTAACAAGGTTACAGTCCTTTTCTGAAAATTGAACATCTCCAGTTCCTTCAACTGCTCCTCACACGTCTTGTTCTTATCCTTCACTGGCTACCATGAACCAGCACAAGACTTTGGGGAGCATGGGAGGCGTCCCTAAATACCTAAATGGGATTGCCTGCCCATCTCCTGTGGGAAAGGCCTGGCATATAAACAAGTTTGGAAAGTTGGAAACATGGTAAGGAGGGAGAGAATGCAATGGAAGGGGACACTCCTCACCCCTAGAAGAGCTGCAAAGCCCAGACCAGCCCGATGGGGCTCTGGGGGAATGAGGCACCTCTTCACAAGACACCAACAAACCACAGCACCCAGGGTGACCTCACTGATGACCCCCCATCTATCCAAAGCTTTGGTCATAACTTCAGCCCTCCTTGAAAAACATCATCGTCACCAGGTTTGGCCACATAACTCACACATTAAAGCTGACATCAAGGTCAGATGGACACGGCCTCAAGAGAAGGACATGACACTGCTGAGTTAGGGGAAGGAAAACACTCCCCACCTCATGACTAGACAGGCTGGGCCACGAATGAGCTGCTGCCGAAAAAATGCCCCAAAGCCATGGGACAAGCCTGCCCCACCCCTCCACCACCAGCATAAAAGCCAGTCCAGCACCTCTCTCCCTCACACACTTCTGAATCCTTCTGCTCCTGCTGAAGACAAGGTGAGACCATATCCCTGGACCCTCCTGCTCCTGCACCCCCGGCCCCCCTAATCCAGCATGCACACCCCAGCCTCTGCAGCACTCATGCCTTCCCACAGCCCCACAACAG
>VZRS01007272.1:539-66626 GCA_013398055.1 Ifrita kowaldi
TGGTTTTTTTCCCCAAAAAGGAGGCACGGGAACCCAAGCCCAGTCCACCTGCTGAGTGCATCAGTTGTCCGTAAGCTAAAGCAACATGTAAACATCCAGGGTTTGATCGAGGCCGGTCGGGCAGGAGGCTGGTTTCTGGCAGCATTTTTCTTGTTTCATAACCTTCTCTCCTTCTTTTGAATTACTTTTATTTTATAATTAATTTTTTGTGTGGTTTTTTGTGGGCTTTTTTTTTTGTTGTTTGTTTCTTTTGTTTTTTGCTGCAGGGCCTTGGAAAAATTAAAAAAAATTAAAATTAAAATAATAAAAAGTCAGTAACTGGTAAACAGCTCATACCGACGCGATGACAATCATCAGGTGAGGAGAGATGTTGGAGATGCTGGCGAGGAGGTCCGGGGCCAGGCGGGACAGGTGGCTTTCCGAAAACTCGCAGGGTGGGAAGATCTGCAGAACGTAGGCAGGCTGCAGGGAGGGGAAAAAACACAGATCAGAGACAACCCATGTCTAAAAATGTTTAAAAATGGGACATTTTGGTGATGTTTTGGGTGTTCAAAGAATCCTAAATCTTGTATTAAAAAAAAGGCCACCGGTTTTGTTTCCCAGGTGGGGAGTTTTCCATACTACAGGTGTAAGAGCTGGCTGATTTTGCTCGGAAAGGCAGAAAAATTCCCATTAATTATAAGATCAGTGGTTGCTCTGAGCGCTGGCTGCTCATTCTGGGCTCTTTACACCCAGAATTAAATTACACACAGCTTAAATTGGATTCAGTGCAGCAACACACCTGGAATAAACCCTCCACAGCACCAAATGCATTCTGCAAGAAAACACCAGCTGTTCTGGAAAAATCAGAATATGGGCAAGAAACAAGGACTCTGCTCCAGAGATAAAGAACTGGGACATGGATTTGGTTGCTTTTCAGCCCAAGATGATGGAATGGGAAACACACCGAACACACATTTGGGGTTTTTTTTTTGCTTTGGGGTCGCTTTCATCGACCCCATCAATGATTCTATTGATTCCATCAATGATTCCATGGATCCCATTCATGTATTTGATGGGTGATGGAAACCTGAGGGTTGTTTGACCAATAACCCCATGCAGCTCCAGCAGAACCCCAAGCTGTTAGGCCCTGGTTGGGTCTCCTTGTGGCACTGCAGGGATCCGTGCCCGTACCTGGTTGGAGCCGGGGTTGGGGACGTTGATGATGCCTGCGGCCTGCTTGGCCTGCAGGTAACTGATGAACGCGGCCTTGAGCGACTCCGTCTGACTGACCACGTCCTCCTGGTCCCGGCCGCAGGGCAGGGCCAGCAGCAGGCAGTAATCGCTCTCCACCTGCAAGGGAAGGACCCGTGCTCAGGGAAATGCTGGAGGAGGGGGTGTTTTCCAGCCCTCTGTCCATTGTCCAGGGGGAAAATCCTCCCTTTAAACTCCTTGATGTTACAATTTGTCCCCAGCGAAGCTGTGACTGCCCTTGGGTCCCTGGAAGTGCCCAAGCCCAGGCTGGATGGGGCTTGGAGCAACCTGGGATAGAGGAAGGTGTCCCTGCCCATGGCAGGGGGTGGGATGGGCTTTAAGGCCCATCCAACCCAAACCAGTCTGGGATTCTGTGATTCCAACACTTGCTGAGAGCATGGCCATGGTGGAAAGGATTAAAAATGCATTTTCATGGCCACCTGAACTCCCCTTCCCACCTTACTGAAGCCAGCAGGAGTTTGTCCCAGGGCTGAGGCTGACTTCAGAGGTTTCCCAGCTCTCATTCCCTTTTCCATAAACGCAGGGTAAGAGCTATTGCTCACCACCTGCAATCCCTCCGGGTTGAAGGAATCAGAGTTAATACCAGAATCCCAGAATAGTATCATAGGATCTCCTGGATTGGAAGGAACCCAGAGGGATCATCGAGTCCAACTCCAGGCCATGCACAGGATCCTGACAATCCCATCCTGTGCCTGAGAGCTCCTTGGGCTCTGGCAGCCTCAGGGCTGTGCCCATTCCCTGAGGANAACACACCTGGAATAAACCCTCCACAGCACCAAATGCATTCTGCAAGAAAACACCAGCTGTTCTGGAAAAATCAGAATATGGGCAAGAAACAAGGACTCTGCTCCAGAGATAAAGAACTGGGACATGGATTTGGTTGCTTTTCAGCCCAAGATGATGGAATGGGAAACACACCGAACACACATTTGGGGTTTTTTTTTTGCTTTGGGGTCGCTTTCATCGACCCCATCAATGATTCTATTGATTCCATCAATGATTCCATGGATCCCATTCATGTATTTGATGGGTGATGGAAACCTGAGGGTTGTTTGACCAATAACCCCATGCAGCTCCAGCAGAACCCCAAGCTGTTAGGCCCTGGTTGGGTCTCCTTGTGGCACTGCAGGGATCCGTGCCCGTACCTGGTTGGAGCCGGGGTTGGGGACGTTGATGATGCCTGCGGCCTGCTTGGCCTGCAGGTAACTGATGAACGCGGCCTTGAGCGACTCCGTCTGACTGACCACGTCCTCCTGGTCCCGGCCGCAGGGCAGGGCCAGCAGCAGGCAGTAATCGCTCTCCACCTGCAAGGGAAGGACCCGTGCTCAGGGAAATGCTGGAGGAGGGGGTGTTTTCCAGCCCTCTGTCCATTGTCCAGGGGGAAAATCCTCCCTTTAAACTCCTTGATGTTACAATTTGTCCCCAGCGAAGCTGTGACTGCCCTTGGGTCCCTGGAAGTGCCCAAGCCCAGGCTGGATGGGGCTTGGAGCAACCTGGGATAGAGGAAGGTGTCCCTGCCCATGGCAGGGGGTGGGATGGGCTTTAAGGCCCATCCAACCCAAACCAGTCTGGGATTCTGTGATTCCAACACTTGCTGAGAGCATGGCCATGGTGGAAAGGATTAAAAATGCATTTTCATGGCCACCTGAACTCCCCTTCCCACCTTACTGAAGCCAGCAGGAGTTTGTCCCAGGGCTGAGGCTGACTTCAGAGGTTTCCCAGCTCTCATTCCCTTTTCCATAAACGCAGGGTAAGAGCTATTGCTCACCACCTGCAATCCCTCCGGGTTGAAGGAATCAGAGTTAATACCAGAATCCCAGAATAGTATCATAGGATCTCCTGGATTGGAAGGAACCCAGAGGGATCATCGAGTCCAACTCCAGGCCATGCACAGGATCCTGACAATCCCATCCTGTGCCTGAGAGCTCCTTGGGCTCTGGCAGCCTCAGGGCTGTGCCCATTCCCTGAGGAGCCTGGTCAGTGCCTCCCCTCTTTTGGGTGGAGAAATCCACGTGACAGAAGCCCGTTTCTGGGAGCTCTGATGGTTTTCAGCCCCGCAGCTGGTGAGCGCAGCCCAGCCCTGAGCACACGGAACCCCAAACGCCCTCCCTGCCCCAGCCCGGGCCCTCACCATCATTCTCCGCGCGACCCCCTCCAGCTGGGAGGCCTCGAGCCGCATGCGCTGCGCGATCCGCAGCGGGGGCCCTCCCTCGGGCGCCGGCAGCGACCGGTGCGCCAGGACGTTGTTCCCGGACACGAAGTGGAGCTGCACGGCCGCCGTGTCGTTCTTGAGAGCCAGGAGACCCTGCCAGACAATGGGGTATTTCTGGGAAGACACGGAGAAGAAAGAATTACACGCAAAGCAAGGAGAGTGGGATCTGAAATCCCGTCCGAGCTGCTCGGCTGCCTCTGATGCTTCCATTGGAGGCTTAAAGGCTCAGCAGAGATGTGACACCAGATCAACCCTCTACACGCCACGCTTGGGTTAGATCCTGCTACATCAGGAAGTCAGTCCTTTTCCTTCCAGATGGCCAGTCTGCCTGGGTGGATCCCATCATCCCAATCCCTCAGCCGCCCACCCAGCACATGGCTGTTCCCAAACACTGTTTTCCCTTTTCTAAGTGGACAAATTGAGAAATAACAACAGGAGAGGAACTGCTCAAGGTTATACGGGAGATATCTGGGGCTGAACACAACTCTCAGCTCCTTGCTGGTACCTGTTCCTCACCCCCTCCCTCCTCTTCCTCATTTTCTACACTTGTGAGAGTGGTTTTTCCTTTTTATTTAAAATGAAATACACCAAGACTCTCCCCTGCCCATGAGGAAACACTTCCCAGGAAAATGCTGACCGTAAAACTGACTTGGAACAGTAAACATGGCTGAAATCCATCAGGGACAAAACAGCCCAAAACCCAAACAATGCCTTTTCTGCATCTGAATGCAAGAAAGGTCAGATTTGGTGCTATGGCTGAGACAGAACCAGGTGATTTCCCCTCGGATCAGGAGCACGACACTCACTGTCAAGAGCTGGACCATGTCCACCGGTCTCTGGGACACGGGGTGAGGTGATGGCTCCTGCTTGAGCGTGGACTGGGGCTCCGGGCGGCTGAGGGGCGGCCCCGACGTCGTGGGGATAAACATGGATTGCTTGGGAACCGCTGGCGGCTGGTGTGGCGAGGGAAGCTCCTGCTTCATGGAGATGGCGACGGGCGAGGGGTAGGAGGTCTGGCTCGTGTCCCCTTGTGCCCTCTGGAGGTGGACGTGGGGGTCCATCTGGGCCGCGTGCCTGTTCACAGGGGGGTGGTGACTCTGCTCTGGCCCTGCCGCCGACGGGCCCTTGGGATCCTGCGGGATCTGAGGGGTCTTGCTGCGGACAGGCTGGCTGGGGTGCGAGTGCTCGCCCTCCGGCAGACCCTGGGAAGCAGGCAGGAGGGAAAAGGAGAGATGTTAAGGCTGAGGGTGTATTCAACCCCATTACAAGGCTGCCAGGACACCATCAGATTCCTGGTGGAGACATCCATGTCTCAGCACCAGCCCTGCTGCCGTAGCACCGGGGACAGTCCCCCACTTCCAAGCCCACCTGAGCTGAAACCCCACTCCCTGAATCCTGCCCCGAGCCCATCCTCAGCCTCGCCATCCATCCAAGGATGCCTGACTCATGCATCACCTCGGTACTGACAATTCTCCCCCCAACACTTCCAACACCAGAAACCTGCAGGCAACTTCACCCCTCCTGGTCGGAGTCCCAGAGGAGTTCAGGAAATGGCTTGTCTTGGCTTCCTCTGATGCTAAGCAGCGTTTGAACCCCATTTTCCCCAAGAAACAGCTCAAAACGCTCCAGATTCCAGGAAGACGGATAAAAGGTTTTCTTTCTCACCTGAGATGGGGTCATGCTCCGGGAGGGCAGCCCGATGGGCGAGGCGCCCGGGAACTGTGGATGCCCGAGCTGTGCCGTGTGGTAATTCCTCATGTCGCCGTACACGGAGCGGTAATCGTGGAAGGAGCTCCCGGCGGGATGCATGATCTGCACCCCGTGTGGGACCACCACAGGCTGCGTCAGGGGCAGCCCAGGCAGCTGGCTGCCCGAGGGCACGCTCAGCAGCCGGGGCTCGCTGTGGGGAGAGTGGGCCATCTTGCCTTCTGAGGATTTGGGAGTCTCTTTCCCGGGCTGCGGGGTCTTACTGACCGGGGGAGTTTTGACGGCCCCCTCGGGTGTCCGGGATTGCCGCGTTTCCGAGTGGTGCTCGCCCACGGCGGCCATGTGCGGGTGCATGATCATCCTGACGTCCCGCGGGACGTTGTACTGGTCCAGCCGGAGGCTGCCGGGGTGCATGCGGTAGTCGGGCTGCATCACCAGCACGTCGGACTGCACCGGGGCTGGCCCGCGGCACACCGCGGTGTGGTGGAAGTGCAGCTCCTCCTCGGGGGGGTGCTGGGAGGACAGCGGGGGCATGACGATGTCTCGTATGGGCGGTGGCTGGGGCGTGCTGGATCGCTGAGGTTTGATCTCCATCTGGGGTTGCAGAGCAGCTCGGGGGGAGTGGAGCGCTTCCGGGCGGATGCCGTAGGGAATGCCGGAGAGAGGAGGGGTGTTCATCCTCACCTCACCTTGGGACAGATGGCCCAGGGACACAGTCTGTGTTACGCTGTGGGGGGGCATGATAACAGATTGCTCGGGATGCATGCTGGATATGTACTGCGGAACGGGAATTCCCGGTGCCAGCATGACCGGGGTGCTGCTGGACAAAGCCGGGGACGAGGTACTGCCGGGATGACAGGCCCGGGGGAACGGCGACGGCGAGTGCCCGCTGGTACGCGGGGAGTGCGGCTCCTGTTTGGTGACCCCCAGGTGGGAGATGGCCCGGTCGGTCGGGGTGCTGGGCCCCGAGCTGACGTGGTTCGCTTCCGAATGCATCTTCCCAGAGAGGGAAGGGTGGTGAGGACTAACTCCAGGACTCAGGTTGGAGGGCTGCAGAGTCTTGGTCTCCACTTTCAGAGCAGCTGGGTCAGACAGTTTTTTGTTCACAACCATCTGGTTATGGACCAGCACAGGTGGAGTGTTTACCGTCTGCGTCAGGACCTTGCCGGGCTGAGACGCCGGGGTCTGCACAGCGAGGTGGGACGAGTCGGGCTTGTCCAGCGCGGTGCGCTCCTGTTTGACAGAGGAGATGACGGGCGAGGTGTTGTAGGGCTGTGTTCCAAGTACCAATGAAGAATGGGTGGAAACAGTCCCGTAGCCCGCCGAGGCCTGGGAGCCTTTTGGTGCCGGCTGGGACGGCGTGATAGGCTCCTGTTTAATCTGAGACTTGGATACAGACTGCTGGAACTCGATGTCCACAGCGCTGGCTGGGGGAATCTGGCTGATCTTGGCACTGATTCGCTGAGGGCCTTCTGTCTTCTGCCCCGAGTAACTCAGGAGCACCACGCCTTCCGAGGTGTTCACCCGCAGCCCTGGACTGGACCCAGTCTCCACAGGCCTCTCCTCAATAATGGACATCGATCCTGGATGAAACCTGCTGTTATCATTCGTACTTGATCTCTGCTTAAATTTCGGTGAGGGAGCATTGACAAGGCAGGTCTGGGTTTGGGGAGCTTGTTTCACCAAGGTGATCCTCGGAGCCTCCTCCAGATCCACACTGTGGGGCATCCTGCTGATGACAGAAGTGGCTTTGGGAGCAATCACGGTGTTGATCTTTTCCTTCTCGCTGAACACCGGTGCTTCAGCCACCGGTGGGTCCAGGGCATTGGTGACGGGAACGGCCGGCTTCTCCTCTGAAACCGGCTTGATGGCCTCCACGGCAGGGTGGAGAGGTGCCTCCTCCAAGCACGGCGCGCTCACTGGCTCGGCGTGCGTTGTTGTCACGTGCGTGGAGGTTATGCTTGTTGCTGAGACGTATTTGGGCTCCATGAGTATCTTCCTCAAAGTGCTGGAGTTTGTGTCGATATCCGACGCCTTTGTGTCCGGCGGGAGAGCGGGCGGTGGTGTGGAACGGGCACGGGGCTCCTCATGCCTGACCACCCACTCTGGCACCTTGGCAGCGCTGGAGTGAAGGGGGACGATGGTGGTGGGCACTGGGTTGGGCAGCTTGGCTGCCACCGTGGGGACGGCAGGAAGGGCTGTGTTTGGGGCACTCGGTGGCGTGATGGGAGCGTTCTCCAGGGGCGACCGGATCTTGAACCCGCCCTGACTCCCCTCGTCGAGCAGCACCGGTGGGGCACCCAGGTCCAGAGGAGCCGGAGCGGGCACCTTCGGAGAAGTGCTGCTCTCAGGGACAGCCTCGTGTGCAGCCACAACATCAGCAGCCACAGCCTTGGTGACATCAGAAGCACTTGGCTCCATGGATGCTGTGGGTTTGGTTTGCTTTTCCTCCTTTGAGGCTTCTTCAGGTTTTGTCTTTACTTCATTGGCGGGGGGTGATTTGCTCTGCACCCTCTCCGGCTCGAAGGTGTTGACTTCGGTGGCGTCGCCCTTCCTGCTCGTGCTCTTTTTGCGTCTCTGCCGCGTGGTTTTCTGACGGCCCTTTTCCTTCCGAGCAACTTCGGCCTCCTGCAAGGTCTCGGCCTCCTGCGCAGAGTTGGAAGATTCGCTGAAGCTGACTTCGGACTCCTTGCTCTCTGTCTCCAACGTCGACGTGACAGAGCTGGGCACCGGCTGCACCGCAGGCTCGACAGCAGCCTCGGTTTCTAGGATATTGTTCACTGCCTGATCTGTCTCAGGCTCCATCTCCTCCCGAGGTGACTGCAATACCAAGGGCTCTGTGGGGATTTCGGCCTCAGATTCAGCAGGATATGTTGGCGGTGCAGGGAAGCTTTCTGCCTCCCCAGAAATATCATTGATGATGGAGCCGATGGCTGCTGCCAGCTCCGTTTCACTGGCCTGGTGTGCTGGTTTATCTGCTTCCTCCTCCTGACGGACTTCAGCCACATCTGTTGTTGGCTCTTTGTAGGCAGCAATTGTCGGAGGAGTTTCGGTGAGTTTTGCAATGTTCTCCACCGCCTGCTCAAGCTCGATCTGCTTTGCTAACTGGGCAGCCTCGGGTGACTGCTTGGGCTCCCGCGCCACCTCCTTTTCCATTTCCGGGAATGAATCTTCTACCTCATTCTTAGTGAAGTGGGGTGGCAGGATGTCCTCTTTTGGAGGGCTCTTCATCTTGGGTGGTGACACCGCCACCGGCTCTGCCTCCTCCTCGGTGGGCCGCAAGGCGCCCTTGACTTCATCAACGTTGAGGCGTATTTCTACATTTTTGAGACACACGGATGCCTTATCAACGACGGTTTTGGTATTTTTGTACCTTCCCCTTTTGGATTTCGCAACCTTTTCTGGCACCGGCTTCTTCTCAATGATCTCAACTGTGGGGATTTCTAGCTGGTTCTTCTCCACATCCAGCTCCTTCCGATCACGTTTCTGCTCGCTTGCTGCTGGCTCTTTCTCAGTGGCTTTTGCTTTATTGCTGTTGTCACTGATGCTCGATTCCTGACTGCTTCTTTCAGCAACATCTTCGGATTCAGCTGTGGTATCGGCTTTCGGTTCATTCTTCCCTTTCTTCCCCTGTTGGCTGGTAGCAGCTGATGAGTGACCGTGTGTGAGCTTCTGCGATCTAGGAGACCTCCAACCCTCTGCAGGTTTAGGAGCTTCCACAGTATCTTTAGTTTCAGCCTCCTCCACCTCTTGTTGTACTGGTTCGGTCTTTATCGGAGAGATGTCCTCCTCTGGCTTACGGCGGGTTTTGGGAGGTCTTCCCCTTCTCGGGGTTGTGGGAACAGTTGTCACTGCTTCCTGTGGTTCCTTCTCCCCTCTTTTCCTGGTGGACCTAGTGACCTCCATGGAGTCCTTCACTGGAGATGGGCCTTCGTTGTCCCCTGTGGTAGCATAGACCGACCTCACGTTTCTGCGCCTGGTCCGGCCTATTGGCAAGCTCAGCTCCACGTTTTCTGGCTCTGCAGCAGAACTCGGGGATTTAGCAGCATTCCTTGAAACCTTTTCTGCTTCCACTTTCAATTCTGAAAGCTTCTGGGTCTCCCCACGAGGAGAGCTTGACCTTTTCAGTTTTTCACGGTCAATTCTTTCACTCTTTCTTGTGACGGGCTTTTCTGTGACATTAGCTGCAGCCGACTGCACGGGAGTCTTGGACCGTTTACTCTTGTAGGGTTTTTTATCTTTTACAACAACCGGAGGTTCCACTTCCATGTCATTGTCGGAAACGGGCGGCAGGACCTCAGCAGCCACCTCTGCCTTTTGACTCACACCAGCATCAGTGCTGGCAGAGGGTGGAGGATTTTCCTCGTTAGGTTCCACAGCCTCATCCGACTTCTGAACTAGCTTGGGCGGAGGTGGAAGCAGCTGGGCAGCCTCAGGTTCTGGATCTACGCTGATGTCTGCATCGGAAAACGAGGCCCCAGGAGTGGGAGGTTTGGTATCCAAGTATGAAGGATGCTCTGTTGCCACAGCATCTTCCTCTGGTGCCAGGGTTGTAGCAACAATTTCTTTACTCACTTCTACAACTGGCGGAGGTTCTGTTTGCTCAGGAGGTTCCATTTTGACAGGAGCAGTGAGTTCAGGCAAAGGTTTTTGCTCCTCTGCTGCAGCAGCAGGTTCAGAAGGTTTCTCTTCTTTGACAGAAGCTGGTTCCACCAGGACCTTTTCACTCACTATTTTCTCGGGAGCGATGGGCTCCTGTGGGAGGACGGTGACTGAAGAAGGACCAACAACTGAGGAAGGTTTATGTTCTGTTTCTTTACTATCAGGAACCATTTCTGGTGTTTTCGGCCGGTTTTCTTTATCTTCCTGTTTCTCCACTTCTTTTGGTTTTTGATCTTTCTCCTTTTCTTTCTGCTGCATTCGTGTCAGTTCAACGAACCTACTGTGGAAGAGAACCACTGGCTCTTGCACCAAATCAGCTGTGCTGTTTGTCCCATCAGAGGAGGACTGTCTCCCATACAACCTTCCGGAGATGAAGTCCAGATCATCATCTTTCCTCTCTAAATGCTGCAGGCGTTTGGAGTCCTGTTCAAAGATTGAACTGTGCAAAAACCGAGAAGCAAACAGTTCCTGCCGCTCTTGTTCTTCCTCTTTATGATCTTCTTTCTTATCATCCAGTTTTCCACCTTCGGAATCGGTTCTGATTTTTTTCTTTTTCATATACCAGGATGGAATAGGTCTTGGAGCCGAGTCAACCTTCTCTTTGTCTTTGTTGTTTCTGAAACTAGCAAATCTTGAATCCCAGTCTAGAAAGGACCAGTTTTCCTCTCTGGAGGAAGAGAGGGATTTAGCCCTTTCAAGCAAGGCCTTTGTGTCGGGTGTGATTGTCTTGTCCAATGCAAACGAGTAGAATTTGTTCCTTTCTAAGGAACTGGACTGGAGTCTTTCCTCTCTTTCACGGAACTTCTCTTCTCTGTCCCTTAATAAAAAAGACAACCTGGAACTCTCTAACAAGGACGAGGCTTTTGGGGAATGGGGCTTGTTTTCACCATCGTCATCCGAATCCGAAGGCACCTCCCCAGGTTCCAGGTCTCGGACAGACCGTTTCCGTATGCTGTCTCTTTTCACAATGCTGCTTGGAAAGCTGATATCAACTCTCCCGGGCTCTTGCTTCACTTGGGTTTCCCACCTACTCGAGTCTTCCTCAGAACTCAGCACAGAGAGTTTTATTTTAGCCATTTCTGCCATCTGCTCCCTTCTGCTGGAATCATAAGGATTGAATTTCAGTGAGTCCTCCCTCACAGTCATGTTGGAGTATGAAAGACCCTTTTCTTCTATTTTAGGTGACTCTTTGGTTTCCTTCAATGGCATTAACCTTGGAGAATCGAGCGTGTCGTCATCCTCGTGGAACGGGAAGTGTCTGATGCTTGGGGAACAGGACATCCTTTCGGAATCCTCACTCACCTGACGAGAGCTTCTGTAGTTCCTTTCTCTCTTAGTGCTAATTTCAAAGTCAAACTGGTCAGTCTTTTTCCTTTTACTCGGTGGAGAGTCATCAGTGACGTCTTGTGGAGGCTTTCCCACCTCATGGACCAGACTCCGCTTTTCATATTCATCCACATCTTTCTTTGGACTGCCAAACTTCTCCGACTTTGCAATCTCCATTTCCAGCTGCTGTTTCAATCTGCGACTTTGCTCCATTTGTTTCCGGTAGCTCTGCGTGTGGTCAATGTCAATGCTGATTTTCTCCTCTGTGTCAGCCGACTGAGTTTTCTCTTGGCCAAGTTTATGGTCTGGTGTTTCTTCAGGAAGACTGGAGTAGTTCTTCCTTGTGTCCTCTCTCTCCGTTCCCTGCTCATCCAGCAGCTGTACCTGTTTATGCTGGGGTTTTACCGGGTTCAGTTTTTTAGTAGGGAGTTCCTGAACTTCCACAGGTTCATCGGGTGCCTCCATGAGCCTCGCCTGCAGATCCAGGGTGGGACGCATGCCAATCCCACCAACATTAAGAGTGTCCGGAATTTCTTTGGGGCTAGTAACGGGAACAAGTCTTTCCAGTTTGAGTTTTTTAGATTCCCTTTTAAGCATCTCCTTCCTCAGGGGTTTTCTCTCCAATTCTCCTTCCCTTAACACTGGTGCTTCTCTAGACGACGCCGTCGCATCAAGCTGCTTTTTCAAAACCACGCGTGCATCCTCCTCATCTTGGCTACTCCGTTTTACATCCAGTTTTTGCCTGTCAGGCTTCGGATTCGCATCGGCAAAACGCCTTTTACGAGCCTCCAACTTGTCTAAATCAACTGCATTGGCCCCCTCAGAAGGTTGCTCTGTCTTCAAGTGCTTTTTGGGTTTCATTTTTCCCTCCTTGTCCACCACTTCAATGTGACTGGCAAGGGCTTTCTCTTTCTGTACCTTGGTTCTGATGGGTTCTAGTTTAGACTGCTCGGACTTGGCTTGCTCAGCCTGGGACGTCTGGGTTTTCTGTTCGAGCAGTGGGGATTTCAGAGTGTCGTTATCCAGCTTCGCCCTCAGTTTCTCCAGCGCGGGCTGATCGATCACCTTCCCCTCCTTTTCCTTCACACGGGTCAGCACAACACAGGGCATCAGTTCCAGGCGGTTCTTTGCTGTCCCTTCTTTGTCACCCCGCTCTTTGCTTTGTTTACTGTTGCCCTTCATTTTTTCTGGGCTGGGCTCCCTCTCATTCTCCTGATCCGTTTCCGAGGACTGAGAGCTGGGTGAATGGATTTTCGCTTTTCGTTTCTGCTTATCTGCTTTCTCCTTTTCTATTTTTTCCGGCTTTTCCTTCCTCACCAAGCGCTTCTCCTTGTCCACCCTCTCCTGCTCGAAAACGCGCTCTTTCTCCACTTTCTCGTTTTTTGCGTATCGTTCCACGCGGGCTTTGTCGAGCTTGTCGTATCGCGGAGGGGACAGTGAGCTGCAGCTGCCGCTGCGATCCGAGGACCTGCTGTAAATCCTCCTCTCCGAGTCGCTCTGCAGCCGTTCCGACTGCGAGGGGGATGCTCCAGGGCTCTGCGGGCGCCGGGAATGCGTCGGGCTCTGGCTCCGCTCGATCGGTCTCCGTTCGTGGTCTCTGTCCCGGTCGGATTCAAACCGTTCCCTCTCCCTCTCCCTCTCCCGTTGCCTGTAGCTGTACTCCCTGATGTCCTGCTCGTACGGATCTCCCCGATAATCCCGGTACTCGCGAGGGTCGTCGTAGTATCGTGGGTCGTAGTAGTCTCCTTGGTAGGGATCCCACTCGGCGTAGAATTCTCTGCCCCGAGCTGGGTATTCCCGCCGAGGATCTTCGGGATACGTCCCCGGGGTCCGAACGGTCTCGTAGTAAGTACGGTCAGGGGCGTATTCGTAGGATCCTCTTCGCTCGTCTCTGCTAAACATAAGAATAAAGAGATTCTAGTTCTCCTTCTCAACCAATGTACTCTCTTACCACAGTTTTTTGCTACCTAAAGGAGTAATTTTCTGATCTTTTTTCCTGTGTGCATCACGGCAGCTGCACACAGAGGTTTGGCAAGGAATCTGTGTGCAGCAGACTAAATACTTTGTTAACTTACCAAACCAAATGTACTTCATGGGTAATATCGTAACAGCTCTTCCAAGCATTGCTTTGCCACCCCCACTCCTTTGCCAAATTCAAACCTTGCATGAAATGAAGGTAAAACCAACACAGCACCTGTGCATCCACACAGGGCTGGCAGGGTGAAGACACCCCCTTATCCAGAACCTGAGACCTTCATTTGACTCTGAAAACATGAGTCAAATCAAAATTCAGGGGCGGAATCTCTCCATTACTAAACAGCAAAGTGGTGGTAAGATTTCTTTAAAAATCCTAAGCCCTGCAAGTGATCTTTTAATTCCCAAATTAGCTCCTTTGCTGCATGCGACTTGCTGGCGTTGCCTGTTTACAGTAAAACCAAGTCAACAAATATCAGGTTGTTTATAAGATCAGGTGAATTCATTCAGCAAAGTAAATCAAGCAATTAATGTTGTTATTTCAACACCTCCAAGCAACAAAAATAAGTCATTTGTAACACTGAACATGGCAGGGAGGTGGAATAAAGCTGGAGTTCCAATTCCCCACCATTACAGAGTGTTCTGCACACTCTGTACAAAGGTGGGGCTCTGCTCCCAGGGAACAAGGGACAGGACAAGGGGAAACAGCCTCAAGCTGTGCCAGGGAAGGTTCAGGTTGGACACCAGGAGGAATTTCTTCATGGAAAAGGCGGTCAGGAACAGGAAGGGGCTGCCCAGGGAGGTTTGGAGTCTCCATCCCTGGAGGTGTCCAAGGAAGGCAGGGACGTGGCACTCAGTGCTCAGGGCTGGGGACGAGGAGGGGATCAGTCACAGGTTTGGACTCGATGACCTTGGAGGTCTTTTCCAACCTAAATTAATCTCTGATTCCTCATAGATTTATTTGGCTTCACAGTTTATGTTTTATGTTAAAAGCTGGCAGCTTCCACCTTTTAAGAAAAGAACAAAATTGAAAAAGGGACAAAACACGGAAGATGAAAACCTCATCCCACAAGTGCAGTGGGACGTTGTGAGAAGCAGCTGTGAAGTCAAAAATATTGATCAGGGATTTTGTTTTTTCATGGCTTTTTTTTTCCTTTTGGGTCCTGTTTAGACTGGCTCCAACTACAACCCTGAGAGAAGGTGGTTTGTGCAGATCTCAGCACCTCTGCAAGGAGGAGCTCGGAGGGTCACCAGAAGCTGCAGAATTACAGGAGTCACTGCAGAGCTCACTCCACTGCTCCATGATCCATTATCCCTCTGGATCTCCTAATGACTATGTGAGCAGAGTGACCGTGAAGGAAAAATCAGACTAACGTGTGCCTAAACACCAGAAATCAGGGTCCTGCTCAGGATTATTCCATGGCAAAGACAAGCCCACCCGAGTCCCATGTGCTAAAAACCATCCAATAACGCCCTTCTCTTGCCTGAATCCGGCGTAGTGCTGAGGAAACGTTTGTTACTGGCACATCACAACATCTGGCAAGGCCTGGGGAAGGCACACTTGTATTTCCATTATGCAAATCCTGATTGCCAATTTCCAAACCCTGCTCACTGAAATCTGCTCATTTTGCATTATGTCAGACCAATCTATTTCACTGCAAAAAACGATTGGGTTTATCCAGCTCCCAGGTATAATTGGCGTCACACTGGGCTGACCCCTGGGCAAGGCAGAGCCCTAACAATGAGCCAGGCTCTGAAGGGAATAAAACATGGGTGTTTTTACAGTCAGTGGAGGTAAAAAAGCCCAAAATGTAGAGTGTTTCTGTGCCAGGTCTTCAGGGATAAGTAAGTGGCTGTGCAGCATGTGGTGCCAGCTACTGCCAAGGGGCAGCCACACAGGACACAGCTTTATTCAAAATAAAAATGCATCCTTACTCAAATTGTCTTATTTTATCAAGTTACAAACAAAACTGTTGGGAAGAGGGAGGTGGAGGATCAAGAGCTGAGCAGCAGGAGTTTATCAGACTTTATATACACCCACCAACACACACATTGCTCTGTTACAGATAAGCTGCTCTTTGCATTCCTAAGACGTGACGAATGACTCTCAACTGTGTCCTGGTGACCCACCAGAGAAACCGGATACTAAAATATGGATCATGCAGACAACTGAAACCTCCACCTCAGCAGGAATTCCAGTAACTGGCTACGCCTCGGATGTGTGAGATCCTGCCTGCTTGTTAAAAAAAATAGTGAAGAGGTAAAAAAAAAAAAATTCAGAAATGCAGAGGTGTTTTTAGTAAAACTTAAAAAATAAGGATAAAGTTGAGAGGAACAAAAACTTGTTTAAGAATTATGGCCTGAAGAAAGTTTGATTGTAAGATGATGAGGACAATGATTGTAAAAGGATTGTGTAAGGTGATGTTGGAAAACAAAAAACTGACTAAACATATTGGTACATGCCTTCTTTCCGCCAGCATTTCGTAGAAGTCTCTGATATCTTGACCCGTTTTCTCCATGGAATGATAAAATGCCAACTGACTCTCCCGATTCGCAAAGTCCACCTGAAAAAGAAAGGGGAAATCACATTCACTCACAGAAACATCCCATTCTGCCAACATTTCCCTGTCTGCTGAAGGTGGGAGCAGATCTGAAAACGGGGGTAAAATTAAATTTAAAATGTCAAACACTTCCCAATTGTGGCCCTGCACATCCCCAGGAATAAAGATCTGTCTCAGTGGAACTGTGTAACTACCTCCTTACTATGTTGTTGTAGCTGCCAGGCTTATGTTGGGCAAAGCAGCAGGAAAAATACACATTATTACCGTGGTATTGATGTTTCTAATGCCAGGACAGTTCCAAAGTCCCTTTTATCTCAGGGCAGTGCTACAGAGGGTCAGGATTATGAATCCATTGCAGACTCCACGGTGTTTGCCCGGGGTTATAGAGCAGGGAAAGAACCAAGCCTCCTGAACTGCAGCTCCCAGTTCCAGCTACTCCAAGAGTTGGTGTTTTCTAGCCAAGGATGACAACACTAAGATGCTAATGGTATAGTGCAAAAAATTAAAGATTAGAATGGATTTCATTACGTGTATGCCACATAATGGAGTATTTTTAACATTCCAGTTCCTGTTATTTTTTGAATCAGCCCAGTCCTGTGTGTAACCACAGCAATGGAGCACAGACACACATCGGGGTGCTGCTTACTCCAAAGTCATTAAGCAACAAGACCCACACAAGACGTGAAACTTTTACAGGACCACACGCTTTTCTGCATAGGAAGGTGACTGCCATCCAACACCACGCTCAGAAACTACAGGATATCCACCTTTCAGCCCTGGGTGAGGTGGGAAGCTGTTGAGATCATGTCTGACATCACTGCCCACTCTTTAGGAGAGGAGAAAGGAGGAGGAGGAAGGTAATTCAAAGGGTTGGCTGACACCTCACATCCCCAGTTAGTGGGGCTGATGGGACAGTCAGAACAGGTATCGCCACATTCACCCAAATCCAAGATATCCCTGTAAATGTTAAGTGTTGCTCCAGGAAGAAAAATATTTTCTGTGTATTTTTTTAAGTAGTGTTTTCAATTATTGTTTAAAATCTGTTGCAAGGAAGGACGAGATGGTCTTTAAGGTCTTTTCCAATCCAAACCATTCCCTGATTCCAAGACTGCATGTTGAGGTTACTGTACCCCAGAGCCGGGACATCAGCATGGGGCAGCTGGAACACAGCCATGTGTTTTCCTGGAGGAACTCACACCTTCCGATTTCCCTTTTTTAACATGAAAACAGACAAAAGTTTGCCTTGGATTGGGGTAAACGAGGCAGTGACATGGACACCAACACTCAGGAGCTCAGAGAGACAAGTTCAGCGAAACAAACGGCAGAATACTGGAAAAGGCTTTATAAGTAACAGTTCAGGATTCCCTGACATCTTGATAAGCCGAGTATAAAAATATAATTTAAGCCTTTGATATGTGGGACATGTGTGTCCTGCCAAGCATTCCTTGAGCCTGGCAGTCTGCACTGCCAGCATTTAAGGGGGAAGGCCTAAACACAATTTGTTCCTCTTTTTTTGCCTGTTTTGCTTTAGTTTGGAGGTCATTCTGCACACCTTAATTTTATTCCCACCGATTTTCCTCCCCTTGGTCTCTTTTACAGCTGCTTGGGCATATTCAATCTCATTGTAGAGAACCAGGGCCATGCCTTTTAAGCGGTCAAACACCACCTGTAAAAAACAAAAAAACAAAACAAAAACCAAATAAGAGCCTCATCCACAGGACTTAATGTCAGTCCCAACAAAATCCTAAGTCATGAGGATACCAGGAAGGAAATAATTTTTAGCAAGGTGAATTTCCAGGCTTTTCTGATGAGGCATATTGGAATGAAGAGACAATAAAAGGACACGGGACTGCTTTGAATTGTGGATATTGTGGCTTGAGGTATATTATGCCTTTATTTTGTTTTTCTGTATTTTACTTTGAATACTTTTTCTTTGTTGACTGAGTTTTGTAGTATTTCTTTGTTGTGGTTTTTTTTTTTTTTAATTTCCAATGTGTTTTAGGGGGGAAAAAAGGTAAAGGGAACATTTAATCCCAAAGTGGAACCAGCTTTTGTTATCAATCTGCAGTACCACTCACCAGTTGCTAAATGCCCAATTTCCAAATATTGCCTTCCTTTAGCAGCATAAATGTATTATTCAAGCAACAACAGCTACAATAAAGAATGTCAAAGCTGCAACACAAACCCACAAAAATCCTCTGGGGAGGCCAGACCCTGATCCTGCAAAGATTTACACACGTTGCCTAATTTTAAGCACATCCATGTCCAATAAAAATACACAGGACAACTCCCACACTGGAGTTAAAGCACGTGATAAATCACTTGCATGGGAGAGGCTCCCGCTGCATGACATGGGTGTGTTGCACCATCGTTGACTTTCTCTCTTCTTCCATGTACTTTTGGCACTGTGACTGTCCTGACTGCTTTTAAAGTCTTTTTTGCCTCGGTCTGATGAAAAAAAGCATAGTTATGTCTAATTATGTAATTAGCAAGTATGAGCAATTACGTAATTAGACTGCTGTTCTTCCAACTAACATTTAAGAAGTTTTGCTGGGGAGAGACTGTACTGCACAAGAGCAACAAATGGTTTCCAATACTCAACATCTCGGCTCACTCAAAATACTTATTTTTGGTTGCTGTCTATGCTGACAGAGCCCTGTCAACCAAATTCACCCCGGAGAGAATTTCTTCTACCTGAGCCATAAAGCCCTGGACAGCGGGGGTTGAAAGGACAGGATGGGAAGAAAGGAAGACAGTAACGACTTGGAAGCACACGCCAAAGCCTCCCACCTACCTTCACCACAGGCCCGTATCGGCAGAAATGTCGGGTCAGATACTGATCCGTAACGTTTGTGGAAAGCCCATCTAACCACACGCAGTTTGTAGGCATGCTCTTCCCAAAACCCAGCTGGACACAAAAGGGCAAAACTTCCATCAGTACAGTGCACAAGGGTTAAAACTCACTGAACAGAGCCTGCCTAATGAAAGACTTATTTGGAGAAAGCTGTTGTTTGTATGGATTTTCTAAAATTAGCATCTGGTGCAGGTGCAAGACAAAAATCAAAGAGCAATTAATGAAAATAATTCTGCTTGTTTAAACAAATACAATGTTTGACAACATTGGGCTCTTCTACAATTTGATCGTCTGAGAAGTGACAGGCTGACAGCTCTGGGGCCTGACAGGCCCCGTTTGCCATGGGGAGTGGGATGGATTCCCAGCACAGCCTTGCCAGACGTAGCCCTTCCAGGCCAGGGAATGTCAGTCTCCGAGTGCTCAATCCAGAGGTTTCGTGTGGACAGAGCCAAGAAAAATGCTGATTAATCCCAGTTAGGTGGTGGTTGAAACCATCACGCTCTGATACGATCTCACATTAAAAACCATCTTACTTCCATAAACTACACTGCTGCAAAACATCCCACGATGCGGCAGTGGAAGAAACAAGAAGGACACAGTCCAGGGGAGGATTTCTTTACCTTGAGCCGGTTATTTCCAAGATATTCCCCATCCATCTTCTTAATGGCTTTGCACACACTGGCGATGTCGCAGTACTGCAGGAACGCGTACTGAGGGACACCGTTCACCTTCTTAATGTCGATGTCCTGGGGACAAGCACAAAACACAACAACCCACAGTCAGCAGTCAATCCCATCTAAGAGGACTTGTTTTTTTCAGGGGCACGTGGCACAGCAAGCTCTTTAATTAATATTTGCTTCAGAGAGAGGATTTAAACAATAGTAGGCAGTTAAAACTTCGCTGTTCTGCTGCATCTCAAAACCAAATCCTCACTGAGCAGGGAAAGCTCTTCATCACGCAGATTCAAAATCCAAGCCCACAGAACTAAGCCTGACCTGATCAACAAACACCAGCTTTAGGCTGTTAATACTATATCAAGAAGAGACAATTCAGGATCAAAGAAATACAGATTAATTTCTGCTCACAAAGGCTCAAGAGAAAACAACCTGCTCTGATCCTCATCTCTGAGCCAAGCAGGGCTTCTTTTCCAAATAAACATGATCCATCCTGTTCCTAGAAACACAAAGTGATGCCGGACTCATCTCTTGAAGCAGCCTGGCTCATGGCAAAGGAAAAAAAGAGTCTCAACTTCAGTTGCTGTTGCTCTTTAAAACCAAGCCACCACGGGCCCATTCACAGTACAGTCAGATGCTCACAAAGCCAAATAAAGGCTGATTTTAACCTATTTTTAAAAACCCAGCAAGCCAGAAGCTGACATTTGGTTAACAAACAAGCTCAGCACTAGCACTGGAATTGTACCCAAAGCCTCTGAACAAACTCATGATATTATGATTCATTCCGAGCTGAAAATAGGAGGTGGAGGGTTTGGCTTTATTTGTTGGAATAGCAGGAGCTGCCTTTGTGAGCTACGCATGGATCTGAGCACAAATGTTCCAACATCCAGGACAGGCTAATTTCATGGTTAATAAATTTAGGGACAAGGCAGCAGTTTGATACGGTCACACCCAAGAGCTCTTTATCTGGGAAAACAGAAGTAAACAGGGAGATTTACACAACCATTAGACTCCTACAGCCCTGGCCTAATGATTTAAGTGGAATATTAATAGAAAACTACACTTCCTAGTGTCTGAAGTAGCACGATTGCAACCACGGCACATTATACTTGACCACTCACCCTGGGCAAGCAATTCCTTGTGACAGGCAAATAAAGTATCATTACTGTGCTCATTACCCCTCAGAAAGGTTATAAAGCTGGTCCCTTCTGCACCTGAGCTTGCAAGTTTTCCTGGAAACAGCGAGGCAGTGCTGCCTCCCAATTCTGAGCCATTAATAATGCTGACAGGGAGCACCACAGCACACAAAAGCCAATTTACACTACCACTGATAAGCATCTTTATCAGGAGAGCTCTGCTGCTCTAACACTGGAAAAGGGTTCAAGCCACAGACATGGCACGAATTCATAAATCAGTACTGACGTCAAGGATACAGCAGAGGCTGGATACACAAGGGCTGCCAGACATCAGAAAATGAGGATTTTGTATTTGTCCACATTGTACACGGAAGCAACCTCCCCTTCATTTGGGGGGTAGCAGGGATGGGGTTCCTGGTGTGTGTGACTGATTCCTCTGTGGCGGCAGAAACACATCACAGCAGAGTGAAGGAGGCACAGCACGGCCACAAGCACCCACAGCTGACAGGGAGAACAGGGACCATCTGAAGCCCAGACTCAACAGGAATCACTGAATGAATCCCAGAATGGTTTGGGTTGGAAGGGTCCTAAAAGCTCATCCAGTTTCACCCCTGCCACGGGCAGGGACACCTTCCACTGTCCCAGGCTGCTCCAAGCCCTGTCCAACCTGGTCTTGGACACTTCCAGGGATCGGGGACAGCCACAACTTCTCTGCCCTCACAGGGAAGAATTCTTTCCCAATATCCCATTTAACTCTGCCCACCTTCAGTTTAAGGCTTGTCCTGTCACTCCATGCCCTTGTGGAAATTAATTAAAATTAATTGGATAGTTGCACCACTATCATGGAAAATTCCCCTTAAATATAACATTGATGCAAATTGATAGAAAGTCACGAGCAGAGGAGAGGGTGCTGCTCTACCTCATCTGGATACTTCCCCTCAGCTGAAAACCCAAATCCCCCATGTGCCATCACTGACCCATCTGCTCCAATCCCCTCTGCCTGGGCACAGGGGCTGCTTCCACATGCACTGACCAAGCCTTTTGTTCCAGGAATCAACAGGAAACTCAGATTCCCACATTTGTAGGAGTCAACATGAAAACATCACCTGGCACATTTACATCCCAACTACCCAGTCAGCTTTGGAGCTACCAGGGGAGAATTACCAGGAGAGACATTTGTTGTAAACACTCCTAGGACTGTTTTTCCTGCTAAGTTACCCCTCAACATTCATATGCTGAACTCTGAATACAAAGAAAAGCTTTCAGGTATATTCCAACAAGAAGAATGACTCAGATTATTACAGAAAGACTGAATTATCAGTCGTTGACAGATTTAGCACCACTCACAGCATTTCACAGGCCTATACAGAAAGGGGGGGCAGTGCCACCCCACACAGGACACAGTTCACATACCACTATTCCCCCGAAGCGCTGGAAGATGTTGCGAAGGTCATGGTAGGTGGTTGTTTTCTCCAGGTTGCCAATGAACAGAGTTCTCGTTGCTTTTGGGTGAAACTCATCTATCCTTTCATCCAAAGGACGAAATTCATTCTCGCTTTCGGTTTCTAGGATAAAAGAGAGCAGGAAATTTGTAATGACTCAAGATTTGGTTCATATTGGTTTATTCAGGTCTCCTTCTTGATCTGAACAAGAGTAAGCACTGTCTTTGAGAAAAACACCCAGTACTGTACCCATGACTTGTTATTTATGTGGGATTTGGAATCTTTATATTCCACTGAGGAATCTGGCATCCTCAGCTGAAAGAGAGCTGCATCTTTCAACTGCTTCTCTGGAAATTTACTCTTAACAAGTATCAACGTTTGAGTGCACGAATTCCAGTAAGGCTTCCCTGCACTTGGGGAAGAGCACGTGGCAAGAATTTGTTTTCAGGAATCAATTTTTAAAGAAGCCATTGAAGTACAGTCTGAGAACTTCACCACGTGCTCAGGGCTGCAGCTCTCACTGGTCGGTCACGTGGGCTGTGCTGCCACAGCCTCAAAACGCAGCCCTCGTTGGCTGTTTTAATTAAAAAGAGACAAAACGAGGCTGGGAGGACTCAGTGCTGTGCTCATACCACCCACTGGCAGCTGCTCCACCGAGACGTGGCAGATGAGATCGCTCCTTCCAGCAGATCTCACTGTTTGGGAGGATGGCAGCTTTCTGTCTCTGAGGCTTAAGACTGGAACTCTCTTGCTGTTTGATCCAAGAGCATCCACTCTTTTTGCCCTGGAATTTATTGTGGCTTTTTTCCCAGTTTCTTTAAAACATGTTTCCTACTTCTATTCTGCTTCTTTACAACGGCTCCTGAACGCACCCAGAGCGGTCCCATGAGAGAAGGGTATGGACCTTACCCGGTCCTATCCAGGCCGTGACTTCAATCTGCATGCCAAAGAAAAGCTTTCCCTTGGAGGCATTTAGTGCTTTCTCCTGGTCCTCCTGCTGCCGGAAGAACACCAGGCCATACCGCTCCTCGGACGCGCCGTGGATCTGCACCGACGTCACCTTCCCGTACTTCTTGAATTCGTGGAAAAGTCCATCTTTAAGGCTTGTATCTAAACCAAGAAATAAACCTTAGTACTGCAGAAACATAACTTCTACCGACTCAGCAGCACCATGAAAGACATGCAGAACTCTGACTGTCTTTCTGAAATGTGACTTCATCCCACTTAACTCGGTGCTCACACAAGTGTCCTTTTTAATTTGGGATGTTAATTTTGCCAATGTCCAAAGCTTCTGGCTGATCCTTCTCTTTGCCTGGATTTTTAAACTCAAGAAATTACACACACGAGGTTTTACATGGCTAAAGCTGGCAGTGGATGGTTATTGCTTCTAAGATACACCCAGTTCCATGTGAAGAAGAAATAAACAGGGATATTTTATTAAAATACCCACAGGGATGCTGCGTACAGCTGGGATGAGGAGTCTGGAATGGAGGCTGGAGTCATACAGCGTTCAGTTCAGTCAATTCAGAAATATAACTAGGCAGATTCATCAGACTTTGCAGAACATGACTCAAGCCCACACAATCTGTCTGGGATTCGTGGGATATTGACCTCAGCATTGTGTCCTTTCAAGGAATATGACAGGCATTAAATCTATAGGAAGATACCAACACGTGAGGTACTCTGCTCACAAGATTAACAGATATTATTTTAGCTTAGCCAGTGCTTTTGCATCCAGTTAGAACTGTTTCACAACTGATCCCATGCTGGTTTTTCCTGTGGGATCTCTCCTGTGCTCAGCACAGGGAACAGGGAGCGATCATGGGCACTCCTCAGCACCTGCTTTCCTGGGTTATTTTCTATGCAATATCCATTGCCTTTATAAATATGCTCAGGGGTGTTTTAAAGCACTCGAACTGCAACAGAAAACCCTCAACTTTTTGGATTAAAAAAGAAGGGTGAGAGGTGAGGTTAAACAACTGAAGTATTAAGTTTAAAAATGGAGATGTGTCAGTTTTTTCCCTGGGAAAGCCCACATTACTGTTTGGAAGCACCAGCTCCAGGGGCTGGAAATGCCCAATACTTGGAGCTGGGACCAGCAGGGTTTCTCACAGATGGTCACTAATTAAGCAATTTTCCCACTGTCACACAAGAACTGAGGCAGAAGCAGGGAGAGAATCCAGTCCTCCGAGGCCGCACGTGGCTGCCGTGTGTCAAAGACTCAGTACAGATTATTCGACCATTCCCATGCCATTTTCCCCTGTTCCCCTTTGCCGGGGGAATTTACCTGTTGAGCGCACTGGAAGATTTTGAACCTTGATCCCAAAACTCTTCCGGGGCTCATCCTTCTCCAGCGACGGGAGCAGCTGGGACGCGGGCGCGGGGACGGCTGTCGACTGCACCGAGCGTGCCGGGGACTCGTCGCTCGAGCTGCTGCTGGAGTCACTGCTGGGAATGGCACGGAGGAAAGGACAGGTGAGCACATGGGAAATGGTTGTTTTATCAAAAAAGGAAAATACCACAGTTCTGGCTTGTCTACAGGCCTTCCTCTTTTGTGCCTGATTCTGTTTCCATGCTGCAGCCCAGTTATTTGCAGGAATTTAAGTCTTCCTACAAATATTCCCCTCCAAAGCCCTCAGAGGAGACGGGCAGGGAAGTGGAATATGGGTAAAATGTCAGCGAGATCCTGTTACACGCCCTGACAATGGTGGAGATTTAATTAAGTGTAATGCAATGTTGGACCAGCTCAGGAACTGTGTAGGAAGAATGGAGAAATACAGGGACGATGCACAGGTCTGACAAAGCCTCAAAATCCCTCCCAGCACTCTCATGTACAGAAAAGAAATATTATTGTGCTGTCAGGCATCTTTCCTGAAAAGATCTGTACTCCAAAGAGACCACGTGTGAAAATCATGGCAAGTATTTTGGCCAACTGCTTGGGAATAACCTGGATAGATGGGGATGTCCCTGTCCCAGCCCACGGCCTGGGGTGGAACAAGACGATCTTTAAGATCCCTTCCAGCCCAAACCATTCTGGGATTCTCTATGAACCAGCAAACACTATTTCCAGGCTCAGCCTCAACCTCCAACTTCAGGATACGAAGAATTCAGACCCAAGAATGCCTTTTATAAACAATAATTACAGTGGAAGAGGATTTGCATATTAGATCACAGAGGGAGTCAATCTAATCCACGGACTCGGGATCGTTCGATGCTTCGAGGAGAGGCAGAAATACAGAGAATATAATGTTATTAAAGCTTGCCCAGTGGGGACACGTCATCCTGCTTCAGTGGCTCATTTCTTCCCCGAGGCACGAGGGCTCAGAACAGCGCTAAAAATAATTTTGTCTGACATAACCCCGGAGACTCTCGTTCTCCATTACACGAGCAGCCTTCGAAAAAATTCTGCTGGAATTTTAACTCGGAGGCTGGAGGGGGGGAGATGTGCCACGTACTAAAATAACCCTGTCAGTCTGAAATTTGCTGCTTGATTGAATTTTTATGTTCCTCTCCACATCGTATTAGAAAAACGACAGGCAGGTTTATCTTTTTGTTATCTTAAATATTTCATACCCTTCTTACAAACCTTCTTGCCATTAAACCACTTAACTTTTCCATTTCTTTTTTCAGGGAAACCATTTCAGGCTTCTAATAATTTCCAAGATTTGATTTTGTGAGCTCTTCTACTACTTTTTTTGTGGGTGTTTTTATTCAAATGTTCAAAAAACCTGGTTTTCTTTCTGAACATCTTGGTGTAACGAGCACTGTGGCACATTCCCAAAAGCCCTTGGGCTCTGTCCCCATTATATTTGGAGGCGTAGAAGGGAAGACAATCTCTGTCCCAAAATACTTACAAACAATCCAAGAAGGATATAAAAACAGGCCAGACCAAAATAAAACACAACAAAAAAGGTCAAAAATGCAGAAGTAATAATAAACATGAGAAACTCTGCTGCCAGTCTCACCCTCTCATTACAACCCTCCCATCCCATCGAACCACTTCACACGTTGGTGCCTTTCCCACACATTCTCCTCCTACTCCTCCGGCCCCGGAGGAGGAAGTTCAGCATCACTTTGGGAGAGGAGTGAAAATAAAGCCATGCCAGGAACGGAGTGAAAAACTCAGCCCTTCCTCCTGCCCTGCTCTTCCCAAGGGCAGCTGCCCTGCACCACCCAACCTCTCACTTCATGGATAATAAATAACATTTCCCTTCCCAGCTACAGTCCCTTGTGTTTCCCAGCAACAAATCTCCCACCATCAAGATTTCCCTTCACAGCCTCATTTTTCTGCTACATTGCTAAACTGCCTTTATTTCTGTTTCACCTGGGCACCCTCCTTTTGTTCCCTCTTCATTAATGAACTATTTAATCATTGAAAGTGAAGAGTGCAGCATTTCCTCCTCATCTTTATTCCACTCCCTCTGCCTCCTGCCTTTCCACTAAATCACCTCAAATCCTCACCAAACTGAAGTTCTTCTCTACAGCATTTTGGGAAAAGGACAAACCCAACTCCACATGAACAGGCCTCAGTGTTCTCCAGGGGTAACATCAGCTATCCATCGCCTGCTACTGGGAAATAAATTGGCAAAGAATAGAGAAACTTCTTTAAACACACAAACATAGGGCAGAGAATGTGTGTGGGGAGAAACTGGAAATAATTCCCAAGCTGACAGCAGCTCCACGTGGCTCAGCAGCCCCTGGGGAAGGCTAAAATAGGATTTCAGGGCTGCAGAACCCTCTGCCATGTGCACATTTTTACTTTCCCTTCTCACATCTTGATGCTCGCGACCAACTCCGTACTCCCAAAGCCTTCAGAATTCCTGCGTGCTGAGATCGTTACCTCCCGAGCAAGAGACAGCGTTGAATTGATTCGAGCAGTGCTTTAGAATGGGGACAGGCTATTTTTACAGTTTGGGGTTTTTTTATGAGGATGTTAAAAATATGGAACATACTGTTAAAATCACAGCATTCCACTAGAGAGAAAGTATTACTTGGGATAACACCGTTAGATATCCAAGTGATGACACAGCAGTGCAACAGGGTGATAAATTCCACAAAGGAGCCTGAATTCTGTGCAACTTTGGGATACAAGGATCATGCTGGTAACTTCCACTTCCCTAGGGAGTTTTAGGGACATCTCTTCCTAAGTAAAGCAAGACTTTCTGAGACATTCCAGAAAAAAAATAATTCATTATTTCATGACTATTTTTAGACAGGGAAAAAAAAAAGATTGCAAGAACAATCCCCCCTTTCTTTAGGGAAATCCCCATCACTTTTCCAATTGAAGAAACATGGATATAATAATTCAAAAGTAAGTCAAAGGTTTGATGTTCTGTGAATGGGAGAATGATGGAAGAGTTAATTATAGCTGCTGTGTCACCCAGTTATAGCTCACAGCACAATCAAAATAAAGCATCTGACAGGGAATTATGTGGAGTCTTGAGCAGCAAAACACAACTCTTTTTCAGCTTTAAAAATACACAGATCTGAAGCCTGAAAGCTGCTCAAGGACAAGTTCCCAGAATATTAAAATGAGAATATGGCTTTGCTTTTCCCTGTGAGTAATTTTGAAAACAACCGCCCGTTGCCAACACAGAAAATAAGTTATTAAAAATTCTTCTGGCAAAAGTTGGTTCATAAAGCTTTTAGAATGAGCTAGGGAAATTTTAACACAGGAATACAATAGGATAAAACAACAGCTCTGATAATCTCCTCCTTAAAAGTATTCCAACTATCAATAGGTTTTGGGGCAGGTCTAAAATGGTGCAAAAATAGCTTTGTAACTTCATTTTGGGCTTCCGCTACCAGCATTAAACTCGGGATGATTTTTTCCAGAAGCAGAGCGTGCTCTGGCACAAAGCCTTTTCCCAACACGGGAAAACCTGCTCTTCCACATCCCTGTAAAGTCAGCAGAGCAGAATGCCAGCACGCTGAAGAACTAATCTCCTGAGCTGTCACAACACACGCGCGGCGCCGGGAGGGAGCTGGGAACGGCTCCTCCGACATCCCAGCCCCGGAGCCTCCACAGTGCTCTGCACTTCTCCTGGGAACGTGGGATCACTGGGGAAGAATCTGAGTATTTAACCAGGATTTCAGATGCTCTTTTGTCCAGCCCAGATACTTCTAAAATCAGTTTCACTCTATGGCATCACAGCATTGAAGAAAAACGATTTTTGCATTTTACTGTTGGCAAAATCAGATGGAAAAATGGAGCAGTAAGAGAGATTGTTCTTAGTTAAAAAGGGGTGGACAAAAAATCTTTCTCTTACACATGCACTTTACTACGGGTGTAGTTTACAAGCCCTTTTAAAACATTTATCTGCATTCCATAATTACCTATGAGTATATAAGGATGTGTATTCTTACTCACACTATTTATGTATCCATTTCTCATCAATCATGATAAAATCTATTTGTAACTTACAGTATTTTTCTATGTATCTATTTTCCAATAATCAGGATTAAATCTATTCATAATCCAATCTAAATTTTATCCACATGGGCTGATTCCCAAAGACTCAACACATAAGAATCCAGCAATGGGGTTCAGACCCAAATACACCTGGTTTCACAGAATCATAGAATATCCTGAGTTGGAAGGGACCCACACAGATGATGGAGCCCCATTCGTGGTCTCAGTACGTTGCAGCTCATTTAGCACACAGAATTTCCCTTTGCTCAGTTCTAAGTGCAAAGATGACATTTCAAATCCTGGTATCCCACAAACCACTCCTCGTTTCCAGAGGAATTTCTCATTTTCAGGCAATTACAGTTTGCAGGTCTAGTGGCGATGAAGTTACACTGGGTTTACGTGTGAGACATGAAAGCACTGAGCGAAGAACACAAAGCCAGCCGTCCTTTGTTCCCACAAAAAGGAGATAAAAGAGAGACTCCAAGCCCGTCGATGGAACGGGAGACCCGCTGCTTCCCGTCAATGGCAGCGGTGCTGAATCAAGGGATCTCACAACCTGCCCTCCACCCTCTTGCAATTTTAAAATGCGGCACAATTGTCATTTCTGCCCATTGATTTGAGAGTGGTGAGTCAGCTGCAGGCTGGGGACTCCCTGCGAGCAGCAGGCGGGAAACAAAGCTGGAAACAAAGCAGGAAACACGGCGGCCGTCGTGGAGGATAAAGCAGAGGGAAGCTTTAACGTGCTGCAGGTGCTGAGCTGCCAATGCAGGCTTAAAAAACCAAAACAAAACCAACCTGTTGCTGCCCAGAGAAGCTGAGACTGCCCAATCCCTGGAAGTGTCCAAGGCCAGGCTGGACGGGGTTTGGAGCAACCTGGGATAGTGGAAGGTGTCCCTGCCCATGGCAGGGGGTGGAATGAGATGAGCTTTAAAGTCCCTTCCAACCCAAACCATTCCATGATTCTGTCATTCCACGATTCTAACCTCTGATTGCTGGAGCAAGTTAAGAACAAAGCCACCTAAAACCAGTTTAAAACTCTTGCCTTCTTTCATGCCAAATTTCAGCTGTGAAAAAACTAAAAATTAAGACTTAAAATTTTTTTTTACAGCTGCCTTCAAAAACTGTTTCATCAGACCTAGTGAAGAATCCAGGATTTTTTTTTTTACAGGAAATATGCAGAACGATCACTTTTTCCCTGCCAAAATTAACTTGAAATCAGGAACTCTGCCTGGCTCAGCTCGACTCAACACCCTGTCAGAATAATCTCCGAGTGAAGATTATCTCCTAGAAAGATCTACTGAGGACAGGCTCCATCCCCGCTGACGACGGGTTGTTCTCACGGCTGATGTCAGCAGCAGATTCCCAAGCCGGGTCAGGAAATCCAAAGTTAACGTACAGTCATCTCCGAACGGAAGCAACAGGAACCCTCAGTTTTCTCCTTGTCCCTCCCTTTCCAGATCCGTGTTAAGTCACCACAGATGATCTCCATGCACAAAACACCATCAGAGACAGTGGTGTATGATCAGCTCTATCTAGAAGACACAAATCCTGGGGATACTTCACAGGCTCTGGAAAAAACCTGCTGGTTAGATTTCTTCAACCTGGGAAAACAGCACCAGAAAATTGCTTCAAGTTTCCTGAACGTATCAATGCGTTGTTTGGGAATAAAAAGAATTAAAAAGACCTGATTACTGCCAGCCAACACCCAGAAAAATCTGTTGGCAACTGCTTAAAATAAAAGCTTAAAAAATGCACTGTATTCCATTCTAGCAATGGATTAAAGGATCTCTGCCTGTGAAACACCTTGACTTCTGGATGGAAAATGATATATTGGAGCAATATATGCATGGGGCTATTACAGACTGGTATTTCTGACCTACTGCTAAATACTACTTGAACCTAAGAAGGTATTTAACCAGAATTTCCCCTGTTCTCTACACATACATAAGTAAAAAAAAACGCACACCAAATCACACGTTCCTTCCTAAGAACAACAGTGGCCCATTCCCACAAAACTCCCAACATCACCCCGTAAATCCAACAACCCAGGTGGCTGTTCTGCCACACTCAAGGAGGAATCATAGAAGCCTGGAAGGGGATTGGAAGAGACCTTAGAGATCACCTCATTCCAACACCCTGCCATGGGCAGGAATAACCACAATGAAAATTCCAGAGGTCTGTGCACACGGTGAGCAACTCCTTGTCAGAGTTGATTCCAACACTGACCTAAATATCCAAGCAAGCAGCAGGCAGTTGTTCTGTACACGACGCATCCCACACCAGGGTATTTGTATGGGAAAAAAAACATTTCACACACCTGCGGAAATAAATACGGGGGTTTTTTCCCTCGTTCAAAGGAGCTGTTGAACCTGAAGTTGAAGATGTCGGAAAACCCAGTCCGACCTCTGAGGTTGGTTTGTACGAAGAGATCAAGAGGTAACGAGCCGTAGCCGCATTCTGCCAACAGCAGGCGAGCGCTGAAGGGGCTCAGCCCACACAGGCAAACCACAAAGAGCCTGAACCCCGCTCCTCCGTGTCCAAACAAGGCTTTCCACTGAAAATATGGATATAAAAGAAAAGGCAGAGAAAGCCACCTAAACATTCCCTCAGTGTAACTACCCTGTGCCCATCACCCCGGCCTCGGCCCCTCCGGAGCAAAGCTCGCCAGGACGCGATTCTGCGACATTCTTGGCACCCGTTCAAGCCGCTGAGAACCTGCCACCCAAGGAACTTTGGTTTGTGCATGTCACACACTCTGCAGTATTTAACAGCACTCAGCTATGATAAAACAATCCACCGAGAAGGGGGAAAGGCCAGACCTGCTGCATGGAAACAAAAACAGCCACAGAAAGCACACAACAGATAAAACCAGCATTTACAGCTCTGAAGAGAGATCATTAAACACTGCAGACTAATGAGACAAGGACATCCTCCTTCCCTTAACTTTTTCTGCTTTACCACGCCCAGAGAGAAGACTTCAATGATCTCCTGCTGGGCTGGAATCCTAGATCCAAAGAAATGAAATTAAATTGTGTTTAAAGGCCATGGGAAAGCAACACAACCGTGACAACTCAATGTCCTTCAGGTGGCCAACTAACACACACTGTTGCAGTACTTATTTCAGTCTCTGACCAGCAAGTTTTTGAAGACACAGCCTCCAGATACTATTTACCATATATTTATCCCAAGTCAAGTGAGTGGCTTATTAACATTCCATTTGCATTTCTGTGACAGGCCATGTATAAATATATATAAATATATTTATGTCAGCTATTTAATCCTGATGTCTGACACCTGATCTTTGATGAAAGTCTGAAATGAATCACAGAGAAGATGGAGATGTTTCTCAGGAGGACGGACTGCTCCCACCCCCAGAACCACCTTCCCCTGCAGCCACGTGCCCTCAGAGTTTCCAGACAGCCTTGAGCTCCTTTTAATTCTTCCCTGCAACTAAATAATCCATTATGATTGCTAAAAACATGTATGTTTATATTAATCCCTGTCTGGCTGAGGACACTGTACCCAACCCACAGTCGGTGTTGCCACCTTGCTCCATGACCTACGTCCCCCTGCCCTGAACTTTGTACAGCCAAAAATGAAAAACATTAATATGAGGGAAGAAGAAGTGTTGGTTACAAACACATTGGCTTATCTCTGGAGCAGAGCTGACTCAGCACTGACAACAGCTTCCCACCGCTGGGAAGAAGCTACTCAATCCCTGTGCTCCCCACGCTGGCCGGTGGCTCGGTCGTGGATGGGTCTGGTGCTGAATTTGGGAGCAGCTGGAGTTACCTGCCTACCCAGCCACTGCCTTTCTGAAACATGGATGCTTCCTGGAAACAGTGGGATTGCTCACACTCCAAAAGAAACTCTGGGAAGCCAGAGGAAATGCTTTCTCAGCAAACGGCCGCAGTGACAGAGCTCAGCGCAGGGAAAGATAAAAGTCATGGAGGCCTTGAGGGTGAAGTACAAAGCAGCTCTTCAGCTCTGCTTTCCCACAATTAAACTTCCACTGATGCAAAGAGGGAAGAAAGAGGGTGGGTGTGAGAACGGGTGAGCAGGATGAGCTTCTGTTTAACATCACCTTCATGGAGGGAAGCCCTAGGTCAAGATCCCTCGTGAGAAGTCCTGCTGCAGTCACCCCCAGAACTCCCTCCTCCTCCAGCCATGCTCCAGCCAAATTATTCCAAGCACTGCCAGGACACGTCTGAGGAAGAGCTGCTGCTTCAGGTGTAGATCAGACAAAAGTTGGCCAAAAGCAGCATAATTGTGTTACAGGGAAGAGCTTTTGCCACCTATCTGCTGATGATCTAAATTAGTATTTTGCAACTGACACCTCAGAGCACATGAAATCTTTGGACAAAAGCCATATTTTAGTATCAGATTCATGGGAGGCTGTCTTAACATCCACTGCAGATGGAAAAGTAAGGTATGAAGAGGCCAAAGGCTTTGCCCAAGGTCATTCCATGAATCACGGAGAGAACAGACTCAGGAGTTTGATCTCCTGGCTCATGGGTGGCCAAGTATTTCAAAATACCAAGAAAGCAACACAGAATCATTTAGGCTGGAAGAGAGCTCCAAGACCATCAAGCCCAACATTTAAAGGCCATATCCTCAACAACAGCACTGCTTTCATGAAGGGACCTACTCGGCATCCTAGGAAAAAACACCAAACTCTACTCCAAGCGCTGCCTATGAGCCAGGAGAGTGAAATGCCATTGAAAATGCAACCACCACTGCATCCAAGTAGGCTACCACGCTTTACTCAAGGAGCAAAAATCAACCTCTTTTTCCTTAAGAGCCCTGTCAAATGAATTCCTTGGAATAAACACTTCTAAATACAATTTTAAAACCATTTGGCATCGACTAAGTGTTGAGCACTGGGTATCTTTCAGAAGAAAAGCCTTTTTCAGACATATGCTAGAACAAAAAAAAAGCCCGAGCACTGATTCACCTCCAGGTTACTGCAGTTATTTTTTAGCATAAAGCTGCCGAAGATCACGGCAAACAGCCCCATGGAATTAATTCTGTCTTCATGTTTAGAAAAGCATCACACCTTGCCTTAAAAAACCAAACCAGGCACTATTTGCATGCATTGCCTCCTCCCAACCCAAGGCACTGGGTTTTTTTAGCAATACACAAAACACCATTTGTTGAAATTCCTGATTTGGAGCAGTTCTGAAATGGTGCATCCTCTCCTATAAACAGAATTGTTCCTGGGATGGGAGTTGCAATGGAAGGCATGCCAAGATACACAGCTGAGCTACAATGCTGCTTAAGTAAATTTGGGAACATGCGAAGCTTAATATAGAAATTCCCTTTATGGCAGATAACACCGTGGAAGTTTAGTACTTCTAAAAATGGTCACTATTGTCCAAAGAGAGAAATCCAAATTAAAATGGACAGAGCGACCCTAGTTCTCATTCCGAAATAAATCCATTTATCAAGGGTATTTTTCAAAGAGAATTTCTATTCCCTTACATCTTAGTATCATAAAATTCTCCTTCTGATCTAAGATTCTAATAGAATCTTCTACAGCCTTTCAAAGAAAGACGAAAGAGATGAAGGGAAGAATAATTTTGGAGGGCTTTTTTTTTTAATGCCCCTTTTCAGACCGACAACAGTGACTGGAGGAAGCACAGGAGAGCTCTGTAAAACCAGAAAGGGAGCTGCTGTTCTGGAGTAAAGGACTACTTAAAATGGAAGGCCTGGGAAAAAAAAAAGTCATTTCTCTGATCTCAGGCAGCATAAATTATACAGAGAAGACATTTGATGAGTTGTATGCTAAGGATTAATTTGCCATTTAAAAATGCAGGGAACAGATGGATCTCTTGGCTAGGACTATATTTGGGAATTACTTCATTTTGCTGCCCACATGCAAATAAAAATACAACTAAAAGTAGAACTTTTTGTGAGCTTTCACATGGGTAGAAAACACTGAAGTAATGAAAATAAAACCAACAATAAAATCTCCGTATGAAACAGGTAAAGTACCACAACACCTATTGTAGATCTGCAGTTAGGCTGAGGGAGAGAACATGATTTTACTTTGTTGAGCAACTATGGAGAGTAATGCCAGGCTTAGAAACTAAAAAAGAAAAAAAACCCAAACAACCCAAAAACAACCCAGCAAAACCTGTATCACATGACAGGGTTTGCCACTTAAGAGTAACTTCTGAAAAAGCACCTTGATATAATTTAATTTGATGGAATTTGTTAGGATTACATCTCCACACATGGTCAGAAGTCCAGGAATTCTTCCCAAAAGCCTGGGCCAGTTCCATCGCACTGACTGGGGATCGCAAAGCACGGGTGAGAACTTAACTTGTGACAAAAATGCAAAAGTAGGGGAAAATCCAGAAGAAAATGCCCTACACCTCCCTGGACTGAGTGCCTGTACAGCCCTGGCCTCCACCCACATGGCAGCGGCTGGGAAAGAAGGAGCAGTGCGAGGCAATTCCGCTGGCACACTGCAGACAATGAGACGGAAGAAAAGTCCTCCAAGGAATTCCCACAGGCAAAGCCTGTGTGCTTTCCTTATGGGAGCCAGTGCTTTCAAACCCCCAAACCATGGCAGCCACATGTACAGGATTAATTAAGCACCTTCCTTTTTTCCACGTGATTTCTCCAAGTTCACGGGAAATTGCATATTAAAAAGCAAACCCAACATCAACTCCTGAGACAACTGTTAGATACCATCTCTTTCTCTCCTCTAGCAACATAACGAGCCTTTCCTCCTTCCCTCCACCTCAAAAACAAACAAACTGAAAACTTCACCCAGCAAAGCCCCGACCAGCGCAGCACGTCCTCGGCGTATTCCCAGACTCCGGAACAGGGATAAGCACAGCTCCGCGCACGTTTAGAAAACGAAGAGGAATAGAAAATCTGTACTAACCCGACAGCCTCCTTTCTGTGACTATTCATCCTTCACAATCCAACAGGACACACCAGCCAGTAAACAAACATGGAAGGGAGGGACCAACTTCAAAGCAACTGTGTAAATCTTACATAATTTGAGGGTTTGAGATCTTGCAGCAACCTCTTACCCAAGGAGGTGTCAGATGATCCAAGGAGGTCAGACCTGTAGCAGCCACAGTAAGTAGGACACTTTGCATCTCACTCAGCCCAGCCCGGCATCATTCGTCCGCAGGGACCTGGGGCCGGGCATTCTTGGGAATTCACTTTCAGGAGGAGAACAGTGCCTTTCTTTCACACGTTACCACGCCAGAAAAACTCTCTGCTCTCAAATGGATGGAAGATAATAAATACGTGAATGCCCTTAGAGCCGAGATCTGCTGGACACGTATCTTAATTATTCTTGACTTTTAAAGGGTTTTATGAGGTTCTCATATTTTTGCCCGAGTATAAAACCGACGATTTCTGGGCATCTGCAGAGAACATCCCGCAACCATGGAAGAAATGAGGATACAGCCCTGAAAACCACTTCCCTCTCATAGAAAGGATTCTCCAAGAGGTACTTTTCCTGCCATCCTGGATTTCCAAGTGTCTTCTAGCCAAAACCATCACTTTGAGCTAAATAAAGCAACTGAGCACTGAAGCCCAGACATTTCTCAAAGAGAAGGAATTAAAAGGCTCCACGTCTCGCTTCTCCAGACAGGAGAGTGCACTCATGGTTGGAAGAACCAGGAAACAAAGGAACAGGTCCCCTACCTTTGTTACGGGTCTCTTGCGAGGAGGGATCACAGAGAAGTCCTGTTTCTTAATGCCAAAGCTATTTTTGTTCTTGTATTAGGCACTTAATGAATAATTATGCAAAGACTTTATTCACATGGCATCTCCACAGTGCACGTCTCCTTCTTCCTCCTTTTGGAAACTCAGCTTCCCTTCAAGATTTAAAAAAATTTGGACTGTGTCCCAGCACATATAAATTTTTCCTCCTCTACAGAACACAGAGAAGCCCTCACCTCTCTCCCGAGCCTGTGATTTTCCACTCGGAGCTGCGCTGCCTTCTCCTCTCCGAGTGGCATTATGAGCTGACCGCAAGGATCTGGAGTGGGATCCCTAATCTCCTGCTAAGAAGCTTTTGCACTTAAACCCTTGATGCCATCATTAGTCGTTTCGGCACTCACGACATTACGGCCGGACTGTGCTCGATGCCAGGACAATAAGGGCAAAGCTAAGTGCATCAGGTACACAGTTAATTCAATGGGCAAAGATTAGGGGATGATACTATTTTTTATTTTTTCCCCAATAAGGCTTATTTACTATTAAATCCCACTCCTGTGACCTTATTTAATTACAGCGTGTTCCACCTGAAGTTGTTTGTAAGGTTAATGCCCAAGTCGCAGCGATACGCCTCGAGGAGACCTGCTCTCCCAGCCCTTAGGTTTTACAGGGAAGGCTCTCCTCCTGCATCCACGCCTCTGGCAGAACCAGAAACATCCTCTTTGGGAAAAAAAAAAAATACCAACAAATCACTGTATTTGCAAGTCCAAAGGGACGCGCTGTCTAGGCTTTAATGGGAACACGTATGGCTGAGCCCAGGCAGCGGCTGGATTTTTCCTTTGATCACCGTAATGACTGGTATTTTTTCAGGAAGCATTCGATACAGCCTTCCTCTTCTGCTATTCATCCCTCCACGTGAATATTCATTAGAAATTATTAAACTGCCCTTTATTCCAAAGGTCTGTACGACAGGGATCCTCTCCCCCACCTCTGGTGCCTGCAGTGTCTATGTCTCCATCTGAACTGTCTGACTCCACCATCGCTGCAGATAAGCACTGCCAGACTATGATCCCTCTAATCTATTTTAGCCATGATTCACATCCGAGCTGTGTGTGTCTCCCAAAGGAAGGGGAATCTGGACCACTTGTGCAGAGGGAGGCAGCCACCACAGCCCATGGCACCACAGGTTTCCCTGTTTTCCTTGGCTTTCTCAGGGTTGGTTTCCCCTTGCTCTCCCAGTGCACAGCACGAAGAGAACATGAGGCACAATTCTTCCTGCCTCCAGGATCCCTCAGACTAAGATCAGCTTCTGAGCAGTAACACGGGCAGCTTCAACTTCCCTGACCTCAGCTAATTCTTTCCTTCCCTCAGCCTACTCAAGACGATTAAGCAAAATACTTGGAAGGAAATCAAAGTCTTAAAAATGCAATTAGAAGTGACCATTTTGTTAATACGTGCACGCACAACCCCAAAGTCAAACCCAATCCAACAGCACCTGACCTTCGGGAAAACAGCAATTTTTAGCAGCTCCCACGGACTTAAGGAACAGCCTAAAGTCTCCCACGACGCTGGTGGGAACAGTGCCTTCCACGTAGCTCAGGTTTTTCCCACCATTCCTAAAAAAGGAGGTTAGGAAGACATCAAATCACCAATTCGCACACCAGACGCCAACTCCCACAGACCTGCAGCTGTCCAGGGGTGTCTTAAAAATATCATGTTTAACACACATCCTTCCACACACCCAGATCTTCCTCCCCCAGCTGAGAAAAAGGCAGGTTCACAGGAGGGACTGGATTCAGCTGCCACAAATCTGCATATTCTCTAGCAAAGATTTTGATCTCATTGCAAGAAACCTTTACAGCACTGAAATAATAATGATCTCTTTAACAACAATGAAGTCGTTTAAAATTATCAATAAAGTTGTTTGAAAACAGTTATCATAGTAATGAAACAGAGATATTTTCCTAGGGCAATTTCCACTTCACCCATCCACAACATCTTTTTAAGACTCCTTTCCTGAAATTTATTTGAAAAAAGATTTTGTTTTCCTCTGCCTGCAAAGAATCAAATGCACTTTCAGAAAGCAGCAGTTGAGCTTCTGTGCCCCGACACAGAAACAAAGCCTGACAGCCCAGATTTAGATAAACACCTACTTCTGCACATTTAGGAAGAGGCTTAATTGCTTTGTCATTTAGAGCCAGCAATTACCAACTATTACTGGAAGTGCGGCGGGGGTGGGGGGTATTAATTGCAGCCAAATGTCCACTCTTTTTTGGGCAGCTCATGCCAAGAAAATTATGTACTAAAGAAATTAAAGCTCCTCTTGGTTATAACGTTTTAAAGTATTTTATTGCCTATTTATATGTAAGATGGGGGATGGGTTCTCCCAGAGGGGCCAACAACAACGGAATTTCTATTTTATTTTGAAATTGTGTCAAATCACGGCACTGGTGGTATTAGGATGTTGGAGCAGCCTCCAAAATCGCCCTTTTGGGGCTGATTGCTCCAGCGAGGAAACCAGTGCTTAACTTCTAGAGCGAGCAGAGCATTTAAGGTTTAAAAAAATAAATAAACGACCTAAAATTGCAAGGATGAGAGGGAGAGAGGGCAGCTTTCCCCCCTCAGTGCCGGCTCTGACACAGGCGCTGCTGCTTCATTTCCCTGCGCTGTGTGAAGGGAAAACCTTCACGCAGGAGCGAGAGCTGCTCCAGTGCTAAGGTGGGGGAGGGAACTGTATTTTTTTTTAAGAGCTTTTTTTTTTTGTGGCAATCGCGGTGTTTTTCCGCGGGGCTCGGGCGGCCCCGCCCCGGGGGCGGCGCGGCGGCCCCGGCCGGCTCCCGCCGGCTCAGACCGGTTCTCAGCGCAAACAACCGCCCCCCGCCCGCCGGGGCACCGCGGCGGCGGAACACCGCTTTTCCNGCGGCGGGCGCGCTCCGCCGGCTGTGAGGCGAGAGAAAGCGGCGGGGGTTCAGAGCGAGATAGAAATCTTATGATGCAACGCACATTTTTAATAGGTTATTGCCGAGTCCAGGGCTGAGGTAATGCGGGCTGTCAGCAGCCGGGGCGGGAGGCTGAGGGACGAGCGGGCTGCGGCCGCTCCCTCCCAAGGGCACCGAGGCACCATTTCTTCACCGTCCGTAAGGAGACCTTTGCTATATCACGTTATTTTTTTTTTCCACAGAAGGATCTATTTATGTGGTTACACATGCACAGGTACGTCTTTTTCGGCATATCTCGAGTATAAAGGTTTGCTTTCTGTATTATAATCTCTCAAAAGCCATCTGAAAACCTTCTGCCTGTGCTCAATCTCAAGAAACTCGATACAGTCCCCAAGGGTAAAAAAGCCACGTTTAAAGGATGGTCTCGGTTATATTTAGCTGAGCAGCAGCACAGACTGACACGAGCAGAAACACAAGGAAGAACAAAGTGAAAACGCTCGACAGTTGGTAACAAAAACCTGCGAGTATCTGAGGTGGATTTTTTTTTTTAAATTTCCCTTCCCTAATTCACATTTTGCCGCGCAGAGAGAACATCAAAGCAGCACATGGGTTTATGTGAACAAAAGGTAAAGATGAGGTGTTTCACTTGACTCTGACAGGATTTACTGTTGCCTTTGTGTAATGGAAAAGGCTTCCTACTCTAAGAAATACTTTAATTTTCTTTTATAAATCTTAACCTAATTCTTTTCCCATACAAACAAGAGCCTGCTCAACCCTGTCGTTTTACCAGAATAGACTAAAAATTTTCAGTTCATCTCTACAGTACCAATGTATGTGGAATTATTTAACCTCGACAAAAGCCATCTCACAGATGGTTCAATAAAGACTAAACAGTTACATTTAACCTCATTTTTCCTGATTTTTGATCTGTCCTCAGGACAGGCATCTCCAAACCCACTCAAAATCCCAAATCTCAGCTAAGTCAGTGATTCATCACTTCTGGCAGCAAACGACGCGGGAAGGAGAAAATGAAGACAATGGTAGAGAAAGGTTTGCATTATGTAATGAAACTAAAACTCGCTTTTTTCTACTTTCACTTCAGTTGTTGAAACAGGGTAAGAAAGTCCCTGACTAAATAAAATACACAGGAGGTTTCAGGGAGCCTGTTTTTCCCATAATTAAAATTCTCTTGGCAGTATTTTTCATCAGTTTATTTCAATATTAAGACACACATGTATTCCATTCCAACGGTAATTCCTTGCTCCAGAAAGAATTTCATCACAGAGAAATCTAAAATTAAAACCAATCTCTAATTACCTTATGCCTTGCCCTCTTGTCATGAGAACTTTAAATACAGCTATCAGAATTACAAAAAAAAATTCCTTTTCAAATATCTGTATGTGCAACTTCTTCCCATTGCTTGATTTCAGCAAGACTGGAATAACTATGCTCACCTAGATCTTAGTGAAAATAAAACCAGTGTTTTATCTAAGCTGAAAATGGTCCTTTTAATTTCACAATATCTATTTCATAATACAAGCTATAGGGAAATAGTCACCTAACTAATTATTCATCCAACTCCAGCATCCTGGAGATGAGACAACCAAATAAACACTCTTAAAAATAAATTAAAGGTGACTACGTAACACACTATAGGAAATTATTAATTTAACTGGCAAATCCTCCAGCATCCTCCACATCAGACAACTGAATAAACACTCTTAAAAAATAAATTAAAGGCCAAGGGAAGTCTCAGGTTGCTTATCTGTACATTGAACACACGAGGTGTTCACGCTTTCACAGCCTGGACATCACCTTACAGGAAATCAAACACTTCTGCCTGGATTTTTGTAAATGAATTCAAACCCCATCCCAACAAGGATTTTAGGAGCGAAATGCCCCACTCTCAGCGCCGGGTGGTTCAGCACACTGCTGCAGCGAAGCTTTAAAAATAATCACTAACACATGGAGCAGCAAGAGACGTGTCAGGCCATTTGACGTTACAAAACTGAATCAAAAAGCCCAGAAATTATTTTTAGCGCATTAGAGCACCTCAACAAGCAGCCTAGAGAAAAGAGCTTTTTCTACCAAAAAAAAACCCAACCAACCAACCAACAAAAACCAAAAACAGGGGGGATTTTTCCAGGAGGTTGGGCAGGGCACAAACAAAATCTGGTTTGCTTCCTATGGGATCACCCAGCTTCCATCCATAGCCAGCTTGTTCCGTGACACAGTACAGAAAATATGTTTGCTAATGTATCATTTGTGGTGTGTGTCTGAATCACCAAAACGGAGAAATTGAGGCTTCTTGTGGTGGCAAATTATCATTTTCAAGGGCTTTTTTATTCTTTCAAGGTGATAAAAAAATTCCATCAACCCTTTTCCACAATATGGGTGGGGAATGAGCAATCTCACATTAAGAAGACTTCAAAACACAAATTCCTCCTCAAATCCACGCAGGAACCATCCACATCCACCAGCTTCCTCACCTCAGCCCAGGAGGCAACTTCTGAGAGGCCACAAAACACCCCAAGTAAAGCCTGGCTTCAGAGAATGCTGGTTATTTTTAACGTGTTCTTTTTTTGGTTTTAGTTTCTAAATTACTCCCTTGCAGCTCCATTACCTGCGAAGGCCCCCAAAATAGCAATTTAAAGCAAAGTTTAGTTGAGATCCAACGCAACAAACGCTTTACTAAGAAAAGGCTTTTTTGGGTTGTTTTTTAATTTTTAAGCAATCTGCAGATCATGTTTCTTCATGTTATTGTCCAGAAAAATCAGCTCCATTTAATCAGTGTTATTTACTTCACACAGCTCTTGAAAACCACAAGCAAGGAAACCCAAACTTCTCCTTCACTACCTTTCTGCTGCTTTTTCACAGCTCCTGAAGACAGTGCCTGGCACAAAAGTTCCCACAAGTGTTGAACACCTGCCATGTGTCCCAAACACTCCCCAGGGCAGAGAACACAACTTTGCCAGCTGAGACCAACAGGACGAGACCTGAGTGACCAAGTTCTTAAATTTCAGAAGAATTCAGTGTCATAAAGACCTTAATAACACCATGGCGTCGCAAAATTGGCCATTTCCCCTTATAAAAAAGCCGTAAGAGAATCTCCAGCTTGCTAAAATCCTCAAGACTACCATGGATTGCAGGCAATAATTATTCTCCAGACAAATAAACCTGGATATATTACACAGCAAGTGGGAGCACCGAACCAGGGAGAAGGGGGTGAGGCAGCTTTCGCTCACCAGCAGCGTATGAGGGGCTTCATATTTACATGGCTAAATTCGAAGTGTGTTGAAAATTAAACACTTGTGCTTTCAAAGACTTCAAGGCCAGGTGGGGTTTTGCTCCCCAAAGTAAAGAGAGGGTTAAATGTGTATTAATATCTAACTGATTGCTGAGAAACATGCAAAACTCCTTTCTGATCCTTCAAAATTAAATATACAATCCACCAGATTCCATTACTTGCTCGACTGAGTTTGATTTTATTGTATTAATAACAAAAAAATGTTTTATTTCCTCCCAGAGTATCGTCTACTTTTCCATTACTACAACTAGAAATTGCCAAGAAAATGAAATGCTCAAGCACAGCAGACACTGCTTTTCTTCTCATTAAATCTTAAAACTTGGTTCCCAGTGGGATCATATTTAGTCCTCTCAAATTCAGAACAGGATTTCATCCCGCCTCGACATCCCAACAATGACATTTTATAAATATTACGAGTTTCTTGGACGCCCTTCTCATTCCACAAGGAGCAGAGAAGCACCAGTAGAGATTTTTTCTTCTTCCCCTGCTTCAGATTTTTTTATTAAACCTTAAATGTAACCAGCCCTCCTTTCAATCCATCTTCTCTAGGATTTTTTTGAGACCTCAGGAAATCTCACTGATTTTTCTGAGCTGTAATAAGTGTGAAAAATCTTTGACAAAGAGTTGTCTTTATTCAAGCATTAAGCTCTCATTGAGAGAGGTGTTGGAAATAAACAAACAAGTGCTTAAAGCAACCCGAAAGTTGTCTTAAATCTTCACCTGCTCTCCAGCTGAGACAGGACCTGGATTTCTAAATCCAGGAGGAGAAAACAATAATTAAAAGAAGTCAATTAAATTCTTGCATGATTCTTTAGACATGAGGGGGTGGAGCAAACAGAAGAGGAGAAACTGATTTCCTCATCTTCTCTTCTGTACACTCTCCATGGGTGTCAGCCCATCTCACCCTTCCAGAAGGTTCAACATTCAACGTAAGACTTTGTGAGAGTAATTCCCTTGGTCAGAGAGTTCTGCCAGTGGTAAAATTCCATTCACAGTGATAATCACAGAATCCTAGAACAGGTTGGGAGGGAACTTAAAGTTCATCTAATTCCACCCCTGCCACAGGCAGAGACACCTTCCACTATCCCAGGTTGTTCCAAGCCCCGTCCAGCCTGGCCTTGGGCACTGCCAGGGATCCAGGGGCAGCCACGGCTGCTCTGGGAACCTCTGCCAGGGCCTCCCCACTCTCACAGGGAGGAATTTCTTCCCAATATCCCATCCAGCCCTGCCCTCTGTGCTGTCATTCCAGGCCCTTGTAAAGTTGAACACTCTACCAATACACTTACGTACTTAATGAATAATTTCAGTTTTAGAAAAGACCTGGTATGCAGAGGAAACGCTGCCAACTCTGCAAGCCCTCCCGAAGAGCAGAGCTCTTCGCCAAAGAGCGTAAAACATTTATGGGTGCAACCGTAGCTTCGTGGTTTCCACTCTTAGGGCGAATTTACTCTTAAAAGGCTAAGTATCAGAGAGGCACTTCAACATGAATTTAAAAATTCTTAAAACAAATCAGTGATTACCTAACACTTTCTGTTCTTCCCTGTAGGTATTTCATAAAGCCATGCAAATACAGTTATTGCAGAACCAAGGACATGGGAAATGCATTACTAAGAATAGCAAACTTGGATTATTTTCTTTTAATTCTTCCAAGTCTACAATTTTTGCTGTGAGGCAGCAGGGGGAGAAATGGGAAGGCGACAAATCAACCTTGTGAATGTCAGCAGTGACAGGGAACGAGAAGAAACAGAACAATACCACTCATCATTTCCCAAAGTACATTGAAGTGCGGCCTCTAAAAAGTAAAATTTGCTTTTTTTCTCGCTGAAGCAAATAAAAGTGACCCCATTCTCCAGGCACACAGGCAGCAAGGCCTTGTGTCTGTACATCCCTGCTCTGCCCAGCCACCATCCTATGGATGCTGCATGGATCCACCACGGAAAATAACAACAACAGCACCAGCGTTCCCCTTGGAACCCTTCGTGCCAACAGAGCCTTTTTACATTTCACTCCCGTTTATTTCTATGTCAATGACCAAAGCTTTGCCACGTAACAACTCCTCGGGCTCACACCTCAGGAAACGACCCGCACAGCCCACAGCACAGGGACCTACCTGTCACTGCTGGTACTGCTGCTGCTGCTGAGGGAGTCGCTGCTGGAAGATCTGCTCCGGGAGCCGCTGCCGCTGGGGGAGCGGGCGGGCCGGGCGGCCTGGCTGGCCAGGCGCTGCGGGGACTGCGTCCTGGACTGCGACGAGTGCGGCGACCGGCTCCGGCTGTGCTGGTAGTTCCGCTCCGGCCTTCTGCCTCGTACCTCCCGTGTAATGTCATCCCTGTAGATATCCCTGTGTACCACACTGGGCAATGTAAACTGCTCCCGGGCCCTAGGTTCGTATCGGGGGTCGTGAGCGTCAAAACGGTTTGGACTTCGGCTCCGAGAAGTGTAATAGAGCCCGTGTTGTAAGGTCCGCTCCCGAGGGTCTCTATAGTAATCCTGATCGTAATGTCTCGTCCGATCAAATCCGCCCGTCCCCCGCTCATGGTGTCCATAGGCACTATGTTCATAAGCACGCTCCCTGTTATCTGAAGCCCTGCATTTGGGAAGGGGGAAAAACATCGCATCAGAAAGGGGCAGGCGCAACTAAAAGCAAATCATGCAAACATTCACGGCAGCACTCGACTTATTGTTGCGACTGCTTCTCCACTAACCAGCAATATCCTATCAAGCAAACACTGACAAACTTCAGAACATTTTACTTGACTCCAAAGTTATAATTTGTACACGATCAAGCTGAGCAATCATTTTGGTTTAATCACAATATGGGGCTTTCATGACCAGCGACTTGCCTGCACAGGAAAAAAATTCTGCTTTCCAGTGCAGAATCCTCATTTAGGTTGCTCTTTTTCTCTTAAATTCCGTAAACAAGAAAAACTTCATGTTTGTGGACATCATCATTAACTTCTTTTTCTCTCCATTTTTGCTTAACAGCTTCAAAAGGTTTTTTTTCAAAATTTGGTAATTACTGGAGCTCTTGTAATTATCCTTCTGCAAAAATGGCATCACAAATTGGGCTGTAGCCATGAAAGCCTCCATGCAAAGCATGACCCAGAGGTAAGAAGCTGCTTTCAAAAGGGGTGGCATAACCCATAGAGAATTCCCAGAAAATTAGGAGGTTTCTTGTTGCTGTTCTAAAATATTTCACCCTCTTAGAGGGAATTTTTGCTTTGACCAGATTGCTATATTCATTTCTTGTAAAAGCTGTGGATGCTGAAGAAACATCTCTATTACTAATGCTGGAACTGCAAGGATGCAGGTCCCCAGAAGACAACCCTACACAGGGACTGGGAATCCAATTTTTAGGCAGTGTTTTTGTTGCGGCTGCTGCTGTTGCTGCAGTCACAGAATTTCTATGTGCACAAGCTGCTGCTTTCCAGCAGCTACAGTCCCGTTTGTTTCAATATTTTGAACATTTTAAATTGAGAAAGGCTCGGTGATGCTCTGAGTTACTGTGATCTCTCAAATAAAGAGATAGTAAAACTGACAGATAAAGGAACACTACAAATAGTTGAGTATTCTAATTTAGACAAGTACTAGGACGGTACGTCTTAGTTACATCCACAAAATGGAAGATCCAGAATGGTTACGTTGAACATCTAAAAAACACTTCTAAAATTCTAAATATGTCAGGGTAGCCAAAGTTAATTTAAAAATTAATTATCCATCTTATGAAGGACATTTTAACCTTTTTTTCTCAGCCTTCTCTCTTGGATTCTTCCTTCAGAATCTGTTATGAGTCACTTCAATCCCCTGAATCCTGATAACCCAATTCTGCCTTGTGCCTCCTCCTCCCCCTCTCCTGCATCACAGCTCTAGTTCGAATGGCAGCAATATTTCAGGGATCTTTTATAAACTGAAAATGGGGTTTGAATCTTTTTTCGATTAGCATCTCAGGAAGTTCCTTCCATTCTTTCTCCAATGAATCACTAGATCCTTAATCCTCTCAATATATTCACTCTGTTGTTAAATTGTAACTCATATCAAGCTTTCTATAGAGCTTCCTCACATCTTGCCTGCATTTTTTCTCTCAAATTATATATAAGAAACTGCTTAACCACTGCAAGAGATTGTCATTAACTTCTACATCTGCTTGAAATTCATTGTTGCCTTTCTATTTCCATTACCTCTTGCTCGCAACAATGGAATTTTGAAAGATATTTCTGGATCTGGCACATAAATGTGTCTCTGTTTTGGTTCTTTTTTCCCCCTTTTGAAGGACCAAGATCAACAATTTTATAAACGATTGCATTTAGCATCCTACAAAGTGTTAATCAGTGAGAGCTGATTTAATGAGGTCAGAGAAAAAGCAGTATTTTCTAGCAGGTTACTGCTACAGAGCTGACAGAAAGAACAAATCCTTATCCGTGAGAAGGACACAGAAGACAGACAGAGGAAGCAGAGCTGAACAGCTACTGGCTACAGTGCTTTCTTCATTTATCTATTAGTACTAAATACTACTGGAGTTAGTGGAAAGAGAGGGTTTGACTTGGGTTAGGAGAGGGGCTAATATACACAGGGCAGGACATACCAACCTTTTCCAAGTGTGGAAACACGACCTATATTCCCAATTAAATCTAGGGAGAGAATTGTGAACATAACTTCCCCAATTTTGGCCCCTCTTACAGGGGTAATCCACCTTCTTAATGGGCAAGGGTGTCAAATGATATTTTAGATGAACCAACAAGAAAAAAAAAAATCTTAGTGACAAGACACAAAAAAAAAATTCCACTGGACGGAAGTAGTCCCAGACTGAAACCGTAACTCTGAAACCCCCAGACTTCTTTCTTGACACAGAAGGCACTTAAATAGATCCATAATTTTAATTTCCAGCCCTAAGTCTGAATCAAGCAGCTGGTAGAAGATCCCCCGAGGCCCGCGGGCCCTCACGCTGCTGCCAGCAGGCATCCTCTGGCCGCCTTGGTAACCATCCAGCCCAGTCACTTCTCACTGGGGTATCCACAAACGGGTATTAGCACCACGTCCTTAAAGCTAGAGTATGTTTAATGTGGAGCAGCAGAGAGCTTTTTAAGAGACTAGATAGTAATCCACTCCCCATGGCTACTGGCGTCTTGACTGTATACCATCCAATAAATTCAGGCAGTAGTTCTTATCCCAGCTTTAAAAAAAAATAAACTATAATTTCCAAAATTTAGTAATGTCCGTCATCTCTTTTTGCCAATACCATCAGAAAGAATAATCCCAATAACTTGGAAAGGATGTAGATCCAAAATGGAACCATCACAAGCTGCCTTCGGTCTTCTCCATCCAAGCGTTATTTCCATGGCTAAGTGTTGTCGGTAGAATCCAAGGGGCCGCATCATTAAAGTCTACTACGAATTTTGTGGTGACAATCCAATTAACATACCCGCTGCGTATAGTGAGAACTGAGAGCTAGGCATCAAGCTTTCACCGAATTCTAGGTTCTAGTATTCCGAAGATACTCCACAGAGAACTTCACCACATGTTGTAGAGTAAGATAGCTCCATCTGGCAGCAGGGATACATCCAGCAAGGCCTTAATATTATCCAAGAAATGGGATTGTTACTTCTAGAAAAGAGTAACTCCAATATCGATGCTGGCCAAAGGAAATCTTCCATCTTAAAACCACCTTATTTCAAGTGTAGGTAGATATCCAACCAGCTGCAGGACATATCCTCTATGGATCCACAAGGTACCAGCCACTGGGATAGAAATCACTTCTGTTTCCAACCCAAAAGAGGAAACATAGATAATTCCCAAAATTTTAAATCCATCTGGGGGCCCTAGATACGAGTTTGTGTTTCTCACCATATCAAATACAAAATACCTGCCTAGAGAAACCTTGGAACTTACCCATCAAGTCTCCGCTCATAACGTCCTTCCCGTGCATGAAGCGATGGTGGGGGGCCGTAAGTGGGCCCCCCACCACCTCCTCTGAACCCAGAAACCTCTCTACTACGAGATGCTATGGAAACTGTATCATCCAATCCCCGCGCAGCACTGGGAATGGTTCCTGGCTCATTATAATCCGTCCGTAGGTCTCTATCTCCCATTTTGTTGACAGAGTTGTGTGCCTTCTGCGCACTTTTGATGTCCACAAAATCCACAAACGCTGCCACTCCGCCTTCCGACCCCCTCTTAGGGAGGATTTTGACACTTTCAACACGTCCATATCTGGAAGAGAAGCAAAGCAGAGCACACAGGTTAGTGCTGGTGGGAAAAGACCACCTTTAGTAACACTGCCTCCTGCAAAATCAACATCCAACCCTTCACCCTTCCCATGTGCCAGGAAAATCAATCGTTGGGAGACACCAAGAGGGAAAAAGCCATTTGGAGGGGGGAAAAGGCCATTTAAACTTTCCATGGTTACATTTAAACACCTCTCTCGCAGTGTGGGCAGCCTACCATGGGATCACCCTTTTTATAGCAACAGAGCAGCAGCAGAAGAAATAGAAAGGTGTTCGCAACCAGAGCACCCTGCACATCGTTAGTCTGACACAGTTAAAGAGGCACAATTAAAACAAAACCATGTCACGAGGAAAAATACAGACAGCCGACAATTTTCTTAGGAGACAAATGACCTTGACACAGCAATTCCACTACTCCGATCTGTATTTAACCCAGAGTCTCCACTGTGAGCCCCGTTCCTGATCTCAAACCCGTTTACTTCCAACACCTCACAGGACGTGCGGTCGGCACGGACCCCCCCAGACCAAGGTGCTGCCGGGGTTCAGCCTCCCACCCCCACTCCGGACCCAGCCGCCCGACAGGAGCGCTGAGGAACGCCAGAGGGAATGTGACACCACCCTAAGTAATGTATGTTAAGTAACTGCAACACTGGCACTTACGGATGAGTAAATGTCTATGTAAAATAAAAATAAACTTAAACATGTTTGTGTACACAAGGAAACAAGATGTAAAAACATATTTAAATAACTTGCATCCACTCACAGCAGAAAGGACAAGCTGGGAGGGATGAGCATAGTGATGTTTTAACAGCCAACAACTGCAGGGTTTGGGTGCTCAGTTCTCTCAGCCAAATGATTCTGAGCAAACCAGGGAAAAGCTTTGAACTGCAGCTGGTAATCCAGGACAAGAAAAGGCAAAAAGTGTATTTTTGAATGTGCCGACATAGAGGAAAGAGATGCACAAATAAAAAACCTCATCAGGAAGTATTTGTAAACTCCATGAAGAATTATTGCAAAAAAATTTCTATGCACAAAGGCAGCACAAGGCCGGACAGATGTAAACAGACCTTACACAGGCAAAACTGTTCTCAGCCACACACGCAGGGAAAAGGGAATACAGCCGCCAGGCTGAGGCACACACGCTGTCAGATCCTGGAGCTGCCTCGGTTTCATGCCTGGCTTTTCCTACACCTTACAATTTCATCATTGTTGTTGGATGACTAATCCTTAAATACGATCTGAAAACCTGCCTCGCTGACTGCTGCCTTCTCATTCCAGCCTGACCTACTACACTTACATATAACCTGGTTTGGATTTAGAGCCCTTTTCTCCCTGGTTTATACTCCACTGAACACGGATGTGTGCACAAACAAGAGCATCTTCCAAGAAAAAAATGCCTTGTTGGGCGTAAAAAGACACGGTCACGCACAAGACACGTTCCTGCCTCTCAGCTGTCCGAGGCTGAGCTTGTCACCTTTGTGCCCCTGGGTACAGCACAGAGACGTTAATTCTTGGGAGTTTCCTAATCTGTAATGCTCTGGTTACTTTTTTTATTTATTGTCTTTTATTTAATTACAAGCTTCAAATAATGGCAAATGGAACTGCAGGAAAGCTGCTTCTCAAAGCTTACTCTCTTTGGAAGCTGGGTATGATTATCTTGCCTTTAAAGCAAACTCTAGAAAGCCCAGAAAAGTAGAGGATATGGTTAATAAAATCTGTGTGAGGAAAAAAAATGGCCTAATTGGATGTGGCAGATGTAGAGAGAGCAGGAGAGGGAACAGGAAAGGAAGGAGAGGGAAGGAAAACAGGAAAGAGCCTATTTGAGAAAATGTTTATGCCATGAATGAACGTGACAAAAAATATGGAAAGTAATTAGGAATCCTAGTTAGGATCACCCTTTAACACACATTTCAGTGCCAGTTCCCTGCAAACAAAGATGGGCTCCAACCCTCATATCTACACCAGGTAGTTCCCAAACTGACTGGTTAGAACACACACTTTCCTTTTGCTCACTGTTTACATGTTCAGTTTCTGGCAACACAAGCCCCTGTTTGCCTTCAGTCGTCAGGGGGGGAACAGGATTAAGATACTATTGATAATGGTATCAGTATTCCTAAAATCCTAGTTGTCCTTTGACTGCAGTCACCATGGCCCACCTCACATGAAGCACTGCCTGCCAGTGACATCAGAGCTGGGCTCTGAACGACTGCCTGCTCACCACCTTGACAATTACTGCCTGATTCTGAAATCCTAACACGTACATGTTATTACACATACACAGGCAGAACTCAATCATTCTTTTGCTGCAGAAGATCCAGAATGTGTTAAAATGCTCAAATATCTGAGCTCATACTGCTCAGAAAGCAGAGAGGATACAAAACATCAGTGTAGTAAGGTCCCCATCTACCACAAAAACCACCTAGCAAAGGTGTAACCCTTCCCAATAATAATTTTTATACTGGAAGAAGTGCACTTTGGTTATTAATGTTTTTTCCTAAATAAGAAATAGATGTAGAGGCTACTACTGTATTGCACTGCAGCCACGGTGCCAAATCACTCCATTCCGAGACGGCGCCTTTTAATCCCCCGTTATCCAGATACATAAATATACGCTGTGCTTTGGTGTCCTGCCCCGTACCCTTGACAGGCCCCGAGGATAATCTGTGACAATCGCCTTTGCTGAAAGCGAGGGAGGCAGACGGGAAGAGGAGAAAGGGAGCAGAAGGAGGGGATGAAAGAAAACCAAGGAGGAGAGAGCCATGAGTATTCCAGGGCAGCTGCTGGAAGAGGAAGGTTTGCATTTTCTGTGCTCTGCCACAGTCCTGTGATTGCAGACATCCTTCGGTCCCCACCGCGAGGATCAATGTGCCGAGTGATCCGGCCCGGCCGCACCCATTGGCGTCTCTCCGAGCTGCTCCTGTCTTGGCAGATGCTGCCGGGAGGAGACCGGGGGGAGAGGAGGGAGATCTGCAGTGCTGCATCACCACACGGCTTCACTGCAGCACAGTAACATTACAACGAAAAAACCACGACACTTTCTGAAGGGCCGGGGGAGGAGAGACGGCGAGAGCACCGCGCTTCCCTATGCTGAAGCAAGGCAAGATGGAGGTGAACATGCTCCGAGGAGCAACCTTTGTCCGGGCAGAGGGCTGGGAAGAGGGGACAAAAGGCCAGGGGAGGCATGGCCACGACCTTTGGTAGCATTGGCAGAACAGCTCCTCTCAACCTTCGCCTCGTATCGCTACACCTGTGCGTCAGCCCTTCCCAAGGCTGCGTTTTGCAATCGCTGCCAGACCAACAGAAACAAAGAGGTGCCTTCGCTCAGCTCCCGCTCCGCAGACTCGAACGAAAACAAGGCCTTTTAGTGCCTCTTCCCGTCCACAACTCCTGCCGATTAATCATTAGCTCCACATCGTAACGAAGGCGGCCGAGGCCGTGTTTTCGGCAGGGTTTACAGTTCAACCTGAAGCAGAGGAGACGAGGACCTGCAGGAGCTGTTATGTCACCGAGCCCCTCCAGCAGCACAGCACGACTGAAGCACCCGGCTGTAAACACACATCGAGCAGCCCTTGCAGAAAAAAGTTGCCCAATAATCACTGCTCGAACAAAGCCACACTAATCCAGCTTTTCAGACAAAGAAAAGGAATTCATAATTTAAGCATTATCGGTTTATTCACTGTAGATCAAAGCACCTCTATATTCAAGCAGCTGAAATGTCTCTGGGCTCTTGGCACGGCTGCTCAGCATGTTTCCCTCGCTCTCCAGCCCTTCCTCCTCCCCAGTTCTTCTTCCCAGACCAGGAGACAGCACAGCCGGGTTGGGAAACACAGCCTCCATCAATGCAGGGACAGGCTGGTTCCTCCTCCCCAGGGGCGACGTGTCACCCAGGCACAGCCAAAGTCATCCCGCACGCTACAGCCTTCCCTACCCCGGGGATTGGCACCCTCGGCTTCCCAGCTTTAATAAACCATTTCAGCTCGGGTGCTCACTCCAAACACTCTTTCTGCACAGTCCCTGCTGCTCCAAGCAAAAGCTTTCTAAACAAAGCACGGGCTACGAGAACGCCAGCCAGTAGTTTTGTAGTAAGCAAACCTTACTGTTTAGTTGCAACAGTCTATAAACTGATTAGGATCTTTATAGGATGATCTGTACACGATAAGAAAAGGTGGGTTGAAGTGAGGGAGATTCAATTTTTAATATAAACCAAATCCCACTTTAAATCACGGTATCTCCCTATTTCTCTTGCTGAGCTCCGCACAAGCTTGTGAGGACCTTTCATACCCAATCATCTTCATCACTGCAGAGTTCTGCAGGTCAGCTACATCCTGGCCGAAGAAACTTCACCACATTTTTATTTAGAAGCTGGCACAATGCTACATTCCACATACTACTGAATGTAAGAGACACTGCAGGACCCAAAATAACGCAGGAGCTTTTTCTGTGCGTATGTTCCTGCACCGCCCATTGCAAGCATGATTTGACAAGATGCTCCGATACAGCAGGACACCCGAATGTTCTGTATTCACTCGGGTTCCCTTTGGCTGCAGTCAGGTATCTTTAGCCATCTGAAAAGCTCGGCTGATTTTGCCATGCCACACTCAAACTCCTTCCTCCTCCGTGATTATATAACCCCAGCAAGCCCCAGCCTGCATTATTCAGTAAAATGCTCGCACAGCTTGAAGCTTTCCTTGGCCAATCACATTCCTCTGGCTTTGCTGTTATTTCATAACAAAATAATGTGTCCTGAAATAATACTTCACCAGATGTTTGTGCCTCTTCTCCTTATTCCTGACACCAAATCAGTCCAAATACACCACACTAGGGGTACTCCAGCCCTGCATTCCCCCTGCACAAAGCAGGTCTGCTCTAGGTACAGGGAAATCCAGGATGTGCAGCTACTAAACCTCCATAAAGCAGGATGCCATCACCCTCCACGGGGAATTTTAGCCAGGCTAATGGATGTCTGTTGAGTCCATGAACACCAGTTCTAGGGTCTTCTGCTGTCATGGATGCTCATTTCACAGCCTGAGAAACTTGGCCTACCACAACAGCACGTGCAGCCACTTCCCAGCCACAGAATACACAAAATAACACACCAAAGAGCAGCACCGACCACACTGGGATCTTACCAGCAGCAGGACACCGAGCCACAGGGACAGCTATCCTGCAGAAATCCTGTTTGGAGTTAAGCACCAGCCTCCAGTACCACCAGCTCCCAGCAGGAACCGCACAGTGAGCGTCTCCCGCCCGCACCGCTCACAAAAGGTGTTTAATATTCACCACTGTGAGAGTTCCTGAGCCAGCAACACAAAGGGAACTTGTGTCTCTACACAGGCGTTTGCAAAGATTATGGCACTACAACCGATCACAATGAGGGCAGTGATACAAAATATGAAATACACAGCAGTTAAAACACGCTTATCCTAAAGAAATTACATCCCACCATGTTCCAAGCTTCTTATTCATTATAGCCACGTGCTTTACTGCCATAAAACATATTTATACAATTGTAGGTTTTTTTTAGAAAGGGAATTTCATATGTAGAGAAATATAAGATGGTATTTCACTGCCTCGAGACCTGAGCAGCACAAGTCTTTGGAATTAAACTCTGCCTCAAGTGATGCAGAGCATTACTCAATATTTGACAGTATCATCACGTGCCTGGCATGGAAGGAGACTTGAGGACTGACAAGACACAGAAAAATCAAGGAATCTAAAAAAACCTACTTAAAATTGCACTGTTTCATAAATGCAGTAACTGACCTGTAGCAGAGAGCAAACCCAGGGACAGACCATTGAGAAGAGTGTGCACATGGCTGGTCTGAAAATCATTCCAATTCATTCAGAGGGATCTTGATAGAAACGAGCAGATTTCCACCGTCCTGGAAAACTACACTTAATTTTAAGTCTAACAAATGTGGGGAACTATCAGCTGTTGAGCCACAATCATTTCACTTTGTAGAACTGTCTCTCAGCCCCAGAGAATTTGTCAAATGATATCTTAAATGCTTCCAGACAAATACGGCTACATCCCCACGGCCGCTGGCCTGGGCCAGCAGCTGCACTCAGGGCAAACCAGGAGCAGTATTTACTATGGACAACTCGACAGCGAGTCCTGGTTGGCTCCCTCACCATGTCCTTCACACACTCCACGCACCTCCCAGACTGCTTCCTCTCTGCTGTATTTCCAGGAGACATGTGGTAGGTTTAAGTCCCCCACAAGAACAAGGGTGATCATGAGATTTCTCCCAGCTGCTTAGAGAATATTTCATCTGTCTCTTCAGATGGAATTGGTCTCCTGGTTGGGTGAATGAGAACAGACTCCCATCAGGATATCTATCCCACCATTCTTTCCCATAAACGCTGAACCCTGTCACCACTATCATTAAGCTCTAGACAATCCAAACACTTCCAAACACACAGGGCTACCCCACCACTTCTTCCTTGCAAATTCCTTCTGAAGAAGTCACAGACATTCATTGCAGAACTCCAGTTGTGCCAGTTAACCCCACCATGATTCCATAATGGCAACTCATACCATCATCTCCTGCTGTGCAATGGTTTCCAGCTCCTCCTGTTTCTCACCCGTGCTGGGAGCACTGGTACAGGTAAATTGCTGTGTCTATAAAGATAACACACAGCGAGCGGCTGGGACAGCACTCCGGATGATCACAAGTAGAAAACCTCATCCATGAGTGATAAATCTACACGATGTGCAGCTCTGAAATCCTTCACCTTCCTAGAGCCAAGCAAAATGAAAGCTCCTCATATCACAAGGAGCTCTGGTTTTCGAGCCACACCGAGAACAGCCCTTGCGACAACAGTGATTCAGAAACATGCCCTAATTACCAAGCTCCCATCATTTTCTAGATTACAATCTGAGATGCTTTAAAACCTGTTTAGAGTGATCTTTATTGGCTCTGCGACCTTTGGGGGGAGAAAAACAACGTTCTTCAGGGCATTCTCTGCAGCTCTTCTTCTAGTAATAAAGATCTTCAGGGAAACGTCAAAATCCAGGAGCAGAAACAATCAACGAGGTTACGGAGCTCAGCCAGACAATCCTGGGGTGAATCCCAAGCATAACGCTCATACTTCTACCCTCCTGCCCCAACACCCAAATCACTCGAACCCAGACCCCTCTGGACTTTGCAGCTCCCTCTGGCCCCCAGCAGCACTCAACGGGAAAGCTCCCAACTCTCGACTACAAACAGGGGTTTTGTTAATGAGATACAGCACGTGTTCCTGCCACGCACGGAAAACAGCCAGGGCTTTGTCTGCACTCGTAATCCCTCCCTAAGAGATGACAAAGTAGGAAATTAAAAAGCTAGCATAGGCACATTCACCGATACTCCTGATACCTCTGGTATTTAGGAACAACACGCTCAACAGATCAGACAGTCCGGAGATAACTCCATGCTGGAACAAGTGCTCACCTCTTGCTTTACAGCTCAGCCAAATGCTCCATTTTAAGACCCCAAGTAAGAGTGATTCCTAATTAAGACATTTTATTTATGTCTTTACTGCAAAGTGACCTTTTGGATACTACTGAAGTATTAATATACAAATGGAATTACTATATACCACAAAGGGAAGAAACGGAATACTTAGAACTGTTTTTTCATAGTTGCCAAAGTCAGTAGCAACGATTTCATCCAACAGTCAACACACCAGGAAATTTTTCTATAACCCCCATGGCAACCAGTTCTGCCACAGATCAGCTGTTGCAGCCAACATGCATCAGGTCACACATCAATATAGCTGCATCCATTCCTTAAAATATTAACCAGTTCCACTGCGAGACCCCCAGGACACAGAACAGCCCCCAGGAGGAGTCCCAGCAACCTTTCAAACCAGGGCGAGGACAAGGGCGGGGGAGCTGAACCCATGCTTTGGACATGGGGATTACATGAAGCTGGATGAATAAAAACGCCTCTCGGCACTCCATGCAACATCTCACTGGGCTACATTTAATATCCTCCTCACCCAGTCAGCAGTTCCACTGCCGGCAGTGTCAGGAGAGCCCAGCATTGCATCAGCCCAGCTAGAGCTCAACACAACATCAGCCACTTACAGCTGCCACGGGTAACCAGACAAGGCACGGCCACTTCAGCCAGTCAGAACACAGAAAGTCTCTTCCTAAGGAACTTTTCCTAGTTGTTTCTTTGGAACAATTAAGGAAAAGCATGGAAGCACCCCTAGCTTATTGGTATATATATTATTTAAAAAAAAAAAATCAAAGTGGCTTTGTGAGCAGAACTAATGAAGACTCATTTCTTATGGATGCATGTCTTGAGGTCGAATTCTCTGGCATCCAATAACTGCCAGTTCCCACTGCAGCTTTTCCCACGGTCAGGAACACCTCTCTCCCATGTGGATTCTTTAATGTCTAATAAGGGCTGTGCTCTCACTGCAGTTTTTCTCTCCATGGGGCCACTAATCAGGTCTCTCTGCTCTATTAAAACCGCTTGTTTTCACAAAACTCAAAGGAACGTTGTGTCTCTGAGACTGAATATCCCCTTCGCCCTCAGGTTTAGCTGAAACTGGCAAATGGGTTCAAAATTGATTAGGGAAGATATATATACGTGTGGCAGGAATACCTCAATCTTGCTCTCCAAGCAGATCAGAATAAATACCACTATTTGTAGAAGCATGGAAAGGTTACAGAAATATGTAAGAACTCCACATGTTCAGCTGTGTTGTCTCAAGCACGACGAGCTGTGATTCCTTATCCCCAACCTACACAGATGCGCGCCGTCACGTTCCTACACGCTAGACACAGAGCCGCCGAATTCCATCTCCAGGGCATTTCTTTTCTTCCAGCTTAAAGCATAATCTGCAGATTTGCTTCAAAAACACCAGCGGTGATAGGCTACGTTCAATGCTTTCTGCAGGGGAATTGCTCAAGCCTGTTCTTTTGCATGACTGATTTTAGGATTTGTTTGGATTTGATGTTAAGAACGCGCTGCATCGCAACTGTAGGGGAATCTCTTGATTAATCAAGTTTTTTTCATTCTTACATGAAAGGGTAATTCCCCATCTCACTTCTGCTTCTCCAAGCTCTGCTTTGCATCTATTCGGCAGCAGATGGAGGAAAATGCAGAGTCACAACATTATGGTCTCCCTGCCATGCTGCAGAGCACTTGAAATGTGGATCATCTTAAAGCTTTGGAAGTCATGGTCCCCACTGGTTCAGACTTCGCCAGTAACAGACATTTACAACCTCTTCTCCAAGGTTTTGTATGCTTTCCAGAAAATGATACTTCAGAAGAAAAGAAAAGTTTATCTGTCTGTGGTCTCTCAGACCACCTCAAATGACGGAACTGCTCTTCCCCCTCAAACTTCAACTGGGTTTGAACAAGTGCTTCAGTTCAGACCAGAGGTTCAACAACTTGAAATTAATTTCTGATGGAAATCCAAGGACTCTCAGTCAAATCCCTAACCACAAAGGCTCACCAATGCTAAGAGGTTACGATCTTGACAGCAGGGAGGAAATCCAGCCAGTTCCCAGCCAGTCCAGCCACTCCTGCTCTGCCACACCAGCCAGTCACCAAACACAGATGTGCAAATGTTATTCGTTGCTTCGTGACTCACCGTTTCCATCGCCCTGGAGAAAGTGCTTGTCCCTGTGACTAAACCAACTGGCAGCACAGTCCTTGGCATGAGCCAGGTGTCAGCCCAAGGAAAATAATATTCCCCACTGACAAGCGCCCGGCAAGAGCCTGGCACACACTCGGGTGTGTTTTGTCTGCAGTGACTACCTGCGCTCCAGGCATTTTCTCCATAGGCAAGAGCCTGGGACTTTCCAGAGCCAAGCTCCTGAACCAGCCACATTTTAATGACTTTTCCTTTAGTGCAACTCAAAGTCGGGGTTTTGCAAAGCTGAGCTGGAAACTTGAGTTTCATCGCAACAACAGGCGAGGTTTCACACTTCAGCTTATGAGCTGACCTAAAGGAGGCCTCACCACACCAAAGACTTGAGCAGAGATATATCTGGAGATAAACACGTACTACCAGACCAAGAGGACTCCTCCTGGGGTTCAAGGATACACTACACAACCAGATACACCAACACAATTGCTGGGAAAGCTGCTCCCTCATCTTATGCTGTTTCAGAGATCAGCTTCACCTTTAAATTGAAAAATCAGACTGAAGCCAGGCAAGAGCATGAACTGCAGCAAACCCAGGGGCTGTAAACTCTGAAAGGATGTAGAGGAAAAGATGCTTCCTGAGCTCAACTGCTGCCAAAAAATGGTGTATCTCACCGTACCCACAACCAGCGTTATCGTCTACAACATCAATCTTGAAGCCACTTTTATTTTTTAAATGTGGCAAAGCTTCACTGGTACTAATTCTTCCAAGAAGCTGGTTCAGAGTTAACAAAAAGCCCAAAGGTTTATTGAAACTTTGATTACAAGGCAGTGACTGTGCTGGCCATTGGCTGTCTGGATGCATATCCAGCTGCCTTCCTAAGAGCAGCATCTCACAGATCCCGTGAAATTAAATCAGATGTTGATTACGTATACAAGGGAGATACTCATCCACCCTGAGCTTTTATTCCCCTCACAGTTAGGATGCTAATGAGGCCGGAAGACTTCTTTCCCCTCCAAAGATGACTTCTTTAAACATACAACTTGGCAATTTATTTTTCTTATTTTGCCCTATTAACTATTACAGGTCACCCGCAGCTGCCAGAGAGAGCTTAAAGAGGGACATTTAAACGAGCCTCTGTGATCTCCTTGGCAGCCATCACTGTTAATGCGGACGGGAGGTATTCACCCAGAGGCAGGAGCAGATGGACCACGGCGCGGAGCTTTGTGCCGGGCGGAAGCGGTGAACACCTCACCAAAGACACAGTCAGGGAAAGCTGTGACAGGGACACCAAGTTACTCTCAATGAATCCCATGGATAGCAAACACAACCAGCTCAGTTTTGTTCCTGGAGAAAAACTGTAGGTGATTCACTACTTGCTTAAATACAATCATTTACAATCTGGCCATTCTTTTTGTTGAGCCAAAAGATCATTTCAAATCCAGCTCTGACTGGGTACCTGACCCCCTTCGTGACAGGAACTTGGTCTGAACACAGCTCTCATTTCCTACCACACTGGGAACAATAAAAGACATGGAAGCTCTTCCATTTGGACAGAGGGGCGTCCAAGAGGAAGACACACAGATCAAAACTATCTCACCAGCCATATCCAACAGACAGCCCTGCAGATCATCCATTCACCCTCCTTCCAGAGACATTTGGACTTCTCTGGCTTTTCAGTGGAGAGATGAGAGCACACTCAGGGCATTCTGATCAGATGCGGAAGCTCACGCTCCAGATCTAAGTGTGCTTATACAAAAAAAGCGCTTTCAGTTTTAAGTTGCTGAACCTAATTAAAAAGAGGAAGAGAAAGGAAGCAAAAAAAGCTCCCTTTTGTTCTTAAAAATGTCCAAGCCTTTAACCAGAACACAGTCATTGCAACAGACTGCTGCTCTCCTCCCACGATCAGTTTGTCTGAGCGGAAAATTGATGTTCCTTTCACATCCGAACTCTGCTCCTTCTCACCCAAGTCACCACGAACGTCTGGACCTCGCACAAGGCACAGACACACAAACTCTAGTCCAGAGCCAGCCACACACAACGGCTACAGAATGCACTTCCAAAAAATCCATCCCAGGAAGGATGTTTCTACCAAATTCAGAGGTGCTGCCTTCAATCTTTCCTGCTGACAGATCAGACTGCAGGACTGCAGCAGGCCCCAGGATGTATCTGGAGTATTTATGAAAAGCCTGGAACAACGTTTATTCTTTTACTGAAGGATGTTATCTTCACACTGCAGGATTTTACAGATTGCAGGAGACGATTACAGAGCGTCAGCAGGTTAAACAATAACTATGGAAATGCACAAACCAAAGCAGTTGCTGTGTTTTATTCATGGTCCAGAAGCCTTCATCACCTCTGAATGCGTTGCTGCAGAACAGTGATGGAGATGGGTTTCAGGAGATCTGAGCTGCCATTACTCCCCAGGCAGAAAGGTGAAACCTCCATACGAGTGTGTGTGTGTACAATCGCCAGGTGGGAAACACTGCTGACTTGTAGCCTGGGTGATGAAGAAAGCAACTTCTGTCTGATGTTCATTAACTGTCCAAGGAGTCAAAGACTTGAGCAAAGGAAAGCAGCAAGGCTGGTTGTACACTGTGAATTTCCATCCTCAGGCTCCTGTTCCTCCCACAAGATTCCTAAATCAGCATGCTGAAGATGCAGCTAAACTCTGAATCTTATTATGGAGAGCAATTGTTTTTCTAGTTTATTCCTCAGTTCATTGTTTAGGAATGTTTGTCCTTGCAGTCTTCGGTTTCAGGGCGTTCTCAGACCTCAGCAAGTTCAATGAACTTAATAAAAACACAAGTGAAATATCTCACTGGTTCTTATTTTTGGTAGCTACAAATCCAGAGTGTATCTAACCCACTGGCAGCTCCACAACCCCCACCCAGCAACTCTCCCAAAATCTTCAGCAGCCTAAGAACAGCCAGGAGGGGTGACTCTCAGTTCTACCCCTTTGCAAACATCCTCAGAAGACTGTTTTGGTGTTTGTTATTTCTCATGTGCCCTTCACATGCAAAAGGGCATCTCCTCCTCTTCCTCACAACCCAACAGCAGCATGAAACCACCACAACAGCAAGACAAGCTGCAGCTGTGACACATCAGCTCACAAAAACAAAGCTCCCGAGGAGCCCCAGGTCCACCCTGACTCATCACCTCATCCAACATCTGCAACCTGCCTTCTACTCATTTGGATATTTGCTTCCTTTTTTATGGAAAGCCAGTGAGCGCCTCTTCGCCCTCAGCAAAGACAAGGACCTAATTTTGGACACACCTTAAGACGTCAATAAGGTCATTTGCCAGGAAACTTGGCATGACTTTCTGGCCTATGAAAAGCAAGGAGGAATAAAAAACCAGTCAACAAGGCTATCACAAAGTGAATTTAAGCCTTTATTCATCTCCTGTTCTGACCTGATGAATGGATTTAACACCTTTGTTTGCCTCACTGGACTGGTAAATTCTCAACATATGAATCTGCTTTCTTGTACTCTGCAGGGATTATTTTATTGTTGTACCAAAGGAATTTACAGTAAGGGCAAGAAATACCAAAAGCCAACATCGCTCTTGAGCGGCTCAGCGACAACAGAAGCTGCTCACATCAAATCACAAATAATCACAACTAAACACAGCCTGGACCTTTGAAGAAACTTCAGAGAAGAAACAATGCCAGCCAGGCTCAGCAGATGACAGAATTTTGTGACCAAGCAACATCAACTTATCTTTCTACCACAGCTCAGTGTATAAAACCACTTGATAGAAGCTTAGTCCAAATCTACACTCTTCGTGGCTTTTCATTAAGTTTCTTTCAAGTAATTACCCAGCCATTTCCTCGGCCAGTGTGGCATCGACCAGCTGCCACCCCAAATGCACGCAAAGAGCAGAATCCTGAGCAGCCACGGATCTCAGCCTGCTCGGGAGCCACCCTCTGTGACTTGGCCTGGGGGAACCAGGAGGCAGCTGCAGACAGACACTGCTGGGTAACGCACCGGGATGCCACCAAGGTGGTGCCTGCGCTGCTTTAGGGCTCTTGTGGATCAGTGTTAGGAACAGAATTATTAAAGATCTAATGGAAAACCACCACCAGAACCAGCACCACCAGAACCCCAATGAGCGACCTGACTGACCAAACTACGCACAAGGTGGACTTTCACTGGAACCAACCGAAAAGAACTCGCCTCATGTACTCCCCTTATGATTCTGGGCAATTATTTTAATCCCCCTGCCCAGTCTCCCGACCAGCCATCCTACCATGGTCTCTGGATTACATTACTGGAAGTGTTTGTAAAACCAGCACAAACAAGTTCTGATGCTGCCCATTATTCCAGATATCACTCCAGTAAAGCACAGGCATAAACTGTACCCTCCCCCTCCTTCACAGCTCTGAGCTGGAAAGGACAGTACCTGATCTGTGAAAATACCCAAAGTGACACAAATCGAGAGATGAAACAGGAATAGTTCCTTCTGTGGCCTTACTTCTGTATTTTCCTACAGTAGAAGTATATCTGGATCTATATAGGCTGTGCTGAGTTAGGATAAACATCCCTGTGTTTGCATCCCAAGTGATATCCAAGGACTTACTAATCAATGATCACCAAAAAAAGCCAGGGAACGCATTTAAGAGCTTTACTAGAAAACCAGGAGCACCATTCTTTCTGATTCAAGCCAGTTCCCGTGGAAAGGCACTGCAAGACCTGCCGGTGTCTGACATGGGAGGTTTTTCCTCCAAGTGTTCCACACCAGCAGTGGCCGTCACCGCTCTTCCCAGGTCACAGCCTACACCAGAGCTACCAAAACTCCCCTACACCACCTCAGTCCACAGCGGTGACACGGAGCAGAAGGCACAGATTCCACCCTCCCAGGCTGAATTTACACTCCTAGCCGTCAGGACAAAACATTTCCTCACAAATTGACCAAATACTCTCTAGGAATTACTGAAAATAAACAGGCACTCGCTGTCATGGCAGGTTTTTCGCAGTTGTGTTTAAAAGGCCAACCACTTCTCCCGGAGGTATCCAAAGCACCTCCTGAGAGAGACACTGGAACATGGCTAAGCCATACAAAGCCCATTTCCCACCCCAAAAAAACCCCTTAAAAGTTACTTATCTTCTCCAAGATTGCCCTGACCTGCAATGTATTTCTGCTGATTTTCATGGAGCACATTTGTTTCCTGAAATCCAGGGTTTCTCCTGGACTTGGTTGCCACTGTGAATGCCTTCATTCTCCCCCAGCACAGGAGATAGCACACGACAGTCACATGGTCCATCATTAGGAGGCTTTTACTCCTCTTTGCCCTTTAAAACACCAATAAAGGGACAATGCCATGTTCTTTCAGATAACTGGAAGAAAACACAGGGAGGAAAAAAAAATATGGAAGGGCAGCACTTGTGTTGGGGACAACTGTTACTATATTTAGTTGCCTTGTTCTGCAAGCTGCCGAGCATCTGTTTCAGTGATGGTGAACGACGGGTTTTTTTCCAGCATTAATTAGGTGAACCCAAACCACTGCTCCCACCACTTCCCCGAGCTCACGTCTCCCAGATCCTAACTCGGATTCGTTACTTATTCTACTTCAAGAGTGGATCTCCAATCCTGGCACTGGTTGCTTTTCTATTTCAGGGTGCCTTAACAGCTCAGTTGAAAGGAAATATAGAGCATTAGTTTTTAAAAAGGGAATATTTCGGTAAGAAACTGAAAGACAATTTCAATGTATTTAAATGCATGGAAAAATCTCTCCTTTGCAATCCCCTTTAATATCAAGGAAACAGATTTTAAAAAGGGCTTCTAAGGAAAAAAATAGCACTGCTCATGTAAGAGAGTGCTTCTTGAGACCAGCTTCAGTATTCTCTAATTTGAGAGAAGAATTCACAGCAGGGAATGTTATTTCCATTCACCTAACTAAACTAAACAAACCAATCAGAAGTATTTGGGGAAAATTAATAAAAAAATGTATTTTTTCAAAATTCTTAATTCATCCCTTAAAAGAATTCCTTGTGAGGCTGCAAAGCCAAGCAAGGTTCCCACAGTCCGTGGTTAAGTGAAGGGGGGAAAAACCCTTCACACTCCCGCCGGGTTGTAAGTTTTAGCAGTTTTCCCTGAATTTTTGCTTCTTTGGAAACAAGATGGTTGTTTCTCAAACTCACCCCCAGCAGAGACTGCGAAACAGCCCTGCGAACGAGCTTCCATCTGGGAAGGACAGTATTTCCCAAGCAGAGTGGAAAAACAAACACGCCGGTGAGTTGCACAGAGGCTCCGGGGGTAAGGCGATTCCCGGTCGCAGCCCAGTTGAGATTTTAGGCGCTATTTCCCCCAAACCCTGCCCCGCTCCCATGGCTCCCAGGGCTCAGCCTCCCCGCACGCGCTTCGCCCTATTCCCAGGCTGGGGGATGGGTGGGAACTGGGCTCTGCCAAGCCCCGCTCCATCCGAAAAGACTTTCTCTCCCAACTACAGCGTCCTTTCCGAGGAGGGAGCCTTCCCCATCCCACCTCCATGGCCGGGCAGCCGCTTTCCTTCCCTCTGGATAAACCCACCACGCCGTGCAATCCTTGTGCAGCGCGTGTCCCTTCCCCCAGGCGAGCATGGGCATACAAAGGAAGCCTTGCTCCATTGTCCACCTACAGCACCTACACACCGAGCCTCGGACCCGGCTCCGCGCTCACCCCTTCACCCCTTTTCCAGCCACAAATATTCCAGTGGATACACCCCAACAGCATTCGGAGGCGGCGTATCACTCCCTCCCCCCGCTTTAGTACCTGCAGCCAAGGGGTTGAAGCGTGTTTTAACTGTGTTTACTGGCGTGAGATCAGCCTCACCCAAACACACAAATCCCCGGCAAAAATCACCCTGGAAAAACAGGGAGAAATGCCTGGCTACAAATCTCCTTCCCAAACCTCCGATCGCAACTTGCCGAGGTAAGAACAACCAAAAAAAGGTAATTAATTCAGCGCCTGCCATTTTTCCCATCTATCTCCAAGCAACAGTACCATAGCAACTTTTTCCCTGCTTTAATACATCTTAAAAAAGGAGGAGGACTGGACAAAATAAAACCCAGGAATGTCAGATTTCCACTGTGGAGCGCCTATTCCCTCAGCTAGTTATGGCTGGAATTAACCAAATAACCTTAGAGTGAGGTTTTCCCCCCCAAAACCTGGCTTTGTACAGCACTGGGTCACGTAACCTGGACTGAGGGACACGACAAACCACCCTGGATACACATCCACCATCCCGCGCATTGGCACGGACCAAGCGGCGAATTCTGGGCTCAGGGGGATAATAAAGGTGAAAAAAGAAGCAGCTTGACTAAAACACGGCAATTTCAGAGCGAGGAGGATGCAGAGATGGGATTTGGCTGCTGCAGCAGCTAAAGCCAGGAGGATGGGGGGGGATGCGAGACCCCCAGTCCTTCCACAACAGACGACCAGAAACCAGGGAAGAGGCGCCGGGACCTTCCTTTTTCCCCCTCGGTGTCACCGCATCTATTTTTCCCATGGTGACTCATTATTAAGGACGCTCCGTCATTTTTCCAGCACGGGAAGATTAAAGGAAGCTTCAAAATCCATTTTTTTTCTGCTGGTGGTGGGATTAAAGCAAAGCGCCTGGAGGGGCCACGAGCTGAGCAGGGCTCATTACTCTCTTTTTCTTCCTAAAAAACAGATTCCAGCGTGGGGTGCATCAACTTGAGAGCATTTCCACAGGAAAAAGGTGTTGCTGAGGCGGCGGGGGAAAAGCCTCTTCCTCCTCCTCCTCCTCGCAGGGAAAGACGGAGGGAGGAGGAAAAAAACACAACCATGCAAACAGCTACTACTTCCTTATGAGCGGGATTAACCTATGCAACAAGAAAAATTTAAAAAAAGGAAAAAAAAGGAAAAAAACAACCCAGCACGAAATAAGGAGTCCAGAGCGCTTCCCGCGTGCAGGATCCCGTGTTTTCTTCGTGGGTTTGTGTGATTTTCTTTTTTTTTTCCCCAGAGTCACGTTTTCGCAGCTGCAGGCGCTTCGGTTCCCACAGCTCGCTGCACCTCGGGAGGACACGCAGCATCCTCCACGGCTCCAGGTGGGAGGGAAACGCAGTGAAATGGGCAAAAATAAACAGAAAAAAAAGTCCGAGCGTTGAATAATTAAAAAAAAAAAA